>NDXB01005197.1:0-13423 GCA_002631895.1 Agapornis roseicollis
TCCCCTCCCCTCCTCTCTTCTTTTTTCTCTTCCTTTGCTTTTTTTCTCTTCTTTTTCCTTGCTTTGCTTTTTCCTATCGCAATTTATTTACTCTAAAACCTCAAGAATTAATCCTCAAAGAAGAACAGATGATGTTTTTTATTGCTGAATTTGTTGATATACCCTGCCAGGTCTTATGCTCTTTACTGGTAATGTTATATCTGAGACCAAAATTCCCCTCGAGGTTCAAAGAGACTTTGGCCCAGCAGCATACATCAGCCCCAGAACACAAAGGGCTGTAATGGAAAGAGAACCAATTTGTGTATATGTTTTCAGACTTCATACATTCAGAGACTTGTTATGTCCGAAGGGAAGTGCAAGACAATTAAATACCAATGAGCAGGGATAGATGAGCCTTGCACAGGTTGGTTTTCAACACAGTATAATACAAACTAGTGGGAGCTTTTGTAAATGTATTGAAAACATAAAGAAATCATCTTTTTTCCTTTGTGCTGACTATTACTTAAAATTACACCTCTCTTAAGTACACATTTGATTAAATCTTCACCCAGCCTGATCTTCCTGCAGGATCTTAAAAAAGCATATATAATCTCTAGTGACTTAACCTTATACATGACAGCCCAGTTTGTGCAAAGTTGAAAGTTTTCTGTACAAGCATGCAAAATAGGTTGATTCTGGGTTTTAGTCCTGTTGTTCCTATTGATTTCTTTTAATTCATGATGGCAAACCAGTGTCAGTATTCCACCTGTGATGATCAGTAGGGGCTCAAGATTTATATCCAAGGTATGAAATTGGACCTCTAGTCTCCCATCAGATGATATTACATGGTGATGAGCAGGGCTGATTGTATTGCATGAGACTGTTCCAGGTCACCTGGGGATTGTGCAGGAACTGGTGAAAGAAAGCCCTGGGTTGCACCACTACTGGGATCTCTGAAGTGATAGAGCACATTTTTGCTTTATTTATGTACTTATGTCTGCTCGTCCCCATTTCTCTTCAATAAACAGAGCACAGACTCTTTCCTCTAAACCTTTTACTGTAGTAACACTGCCTGTGTTCATGCCAGCAGCCCTCAGATCATGATAACTTTTCTGGTCTGCAGGAATGAATCATTCCTAGTGTGTATGCACACATTCTGATGAGACTACACTATTGGAAGACCTTTGTGATTGTGTACTGCTCACAGAGCAAAGCTGGCAGGGGCTCAGCGCTCCCACAGGCCTTCTCCTGAGCCATTCAGTGCATTACTGACTCATTTAAATAGTATCATAGGGTTTCCCCAGTGAGTGATGGACACAAAAGAAAACTGGGGAATCTGAACAAACACAGGAAGACGTATTATTGAAAACAGATGATATATCATTAACATTGTTAATAGTAACTTGGCAGTCATCAGAATCTTAATCAGACAACATACTGAGCATGATGCAGGGAGAACATAAAACAGGTGAACTCATCTCCTTTGCTCATGAGGTGAACTTTAGGTGTGGGATTTGGCAGTACAAACATGACTAAAATCATAAGCTACTGAACTGCAGCAAACACTGGTCTCTCTTGACATAAACAAATAGAGAAAATCCAATGAGCCTGTGCATATAAGGCAGGTTGAGCACACTGGAGATGCACAGTTGCAGCGTTGTTCTGCAAAGACATTAAATAATGCTTAATTAACAAATACTTTATGTGTGAGTTTCAGGAGAGTCAGAATTCATGAGAGGTTCAGTGGAGCTGCATGGTTCAGGCAGGGTTTTCCACACCGATACTCTCTTAAAAAAAACTTGAACCTGGTATCAAAAATCAGTTTTCTATCTACACAGATGTCTTTGGAATATGGATTACCTGGAAGTAACACACAAGTAAAGCTGAATTTGATAGACTATGTTGTGTGACATCTACCTCTGTATTTTTTTTAACAAAGCAGTGGCTATATAGGAGCTTCCCTGGAGATTTCCTCCAGGTAGCCATATTACAGCCAAGTGTTTTGGAGCAGTTTTCTTATTCTAGACCAGATGGTCTTACATGTTGCCCTGAAACTAAAATTACCTATATAGTAATTCTGAACTTGAAATAGATCACAAAGCATAGCAGAGGGAGAAGTGGGTTTGATGTCATTGTTTTCCAGTAATGAATCACATTAGGAAGCTCAAAACAAGAAAGAAGTTATTTATACTGGCTATTGAGATCTGCCTTAAGTACTAACCCACTGACCTTTACCATGAGTTTTCAAGCATGGCTATCAGGGCAGACAGAGCCTCAAAAATATGTGGGACATCATGTGTGCAAGTGCCATTGATGATGGTATGCCATAAATCATGTTTGTAGAGGCTGTTCCACGAGACATCAGAGTTTACAGGGCAGAGAGAAGACAGTACACTTGGTGTATAGCTACTTCTGAAGTGGTTTTTTTTCATGACAGTGTAGAAATAGTCATGCAATTTCCCTTTTTAAAGCCAAATCTTGCTTATCTTAGCCTACAGCATCTCCACAAAAGAATTCATCATGCAACCCCTAACAGAATAACGTTTTATTCATTAAAATCACCCTTGCTATTTAGAGCTTGAGACAGTGGAGTATATCTGAATTCACAGAAGTCACTTCACTTCCAGTGTGTAACCTGGAGCATGTTGCTTATACTGGCACCTTTGGCTGCAGACCTCCAAAAGGACACCTCTGTCCCTGGTCAACCCCACCACGCATAGAAGCCCATCTCTGAAGGACTGTGGGGAGCTGGGACTGAACAGCATACTCTAAAGCAGCAGGGGGACAGCTTCCAGAAACAGATCTTGGGCAGGAGTGAGGCTAAGGGTGCTGATTCCCTAAGAAGATAAGACAATTGGAAGTGCCACAGGCTACTTCTGAGGGTTTTCATCTTTCATTATAGGCTTACCCTGAATTTCCTCTTTGTTTGCCTGCAGTGAGTAGAAATGTGTTAATTTTTTAAACCCAAGCACAAGCATGCTGGAGCTGGAGAGGATCTGAAGCATCCCTAGGGGTGCTGTGACATAAAGATCACAGCTGGAGATCTGTTGCTGCAACAGGCAAAGAGCCAGATAGGGTAAAGTCTTCTGACTGGGGCACTTGCTCTCCACTTCGCAGCTTGACTTATCACATCACAAGAGAGATGTCCTTCTGCAAGACATTAAATTCCTTACTTTAATCTGTCAGTGCCAGAGCTCTGTGAGATACCATTTACCTAACTCTGTTTCCTCATCTGTTAAGGGTACCAGGGATACTGGTTCCAGGGACACCTGCAGAGTGTCACTGATCCTGCCTAGCACTTTCACCTTTGCTGTAGCTCATGCCACTGCTGCTCCCCTAATCACTAATGGCAAGGATTCCTGACAGTTCACAGCAACTCTGGAAGCCCGCATTAGCACTGTAAGAGAGTAAGCAAGCAAATACAGTGGCATACAAACAAAAGAGAAAAAGCAAACAAACAAACAAAAAAGAAAGCACAGAGACACCTGCTGTGAGTTTATTTTGACAAGTGTCATTTAGATGCAATAAGCTGTGATTATCTTTCCGGCGTGGCTGCAAACGGAAAGGAGCCAACTGGTAAACAAGCCCAGGTGCTCAGGAGCAGAGTGCGGCGTCAGTCACTGCGTCCGGGGACTGGCGGAGAGAGGGGACAATGGGGAGCTTTTAGGCTGCCCTTCGCTGTGGGCTTCTTCCCCCTCTCCGCCAAGCCTGGAGGTGCAGGAGGAACGGGCGCGTTCCCGCGAGGGGCTGCGGCGCTCAGTGGGATGCTCGGGAGAGGATGCAGAGGAGGGGGGTGCGCGCTGCCGGGGCGTGGAGGGGAGACGGGACCGCGGGAGAGGAGAGGGCGGTGTGTGCTTGCCTGGGAGGGGGCAACTATTCCCTTGGACACACAAGCCGATGCCTACCCTGCTGAAGCGGTTAAACAGAGGAGAGCAGCAGCCATGCTGGCAGATTCCTGCCCTGTGATATGCCAGCCACAGGGTGACGCAAGGGCTGGAAGGCTCCAACTAACAAGCCATTTTCACCTGCGTAATAAGCGCCAGTGGAGATAGAGCACCAGCAGCGGCTCCGAGCCACCGCAGCCCGCCGGACTCCAGAGCGGCCGCAGCACCGTCCAGCCCTCGGCGGCCACCGCAGCTTTTTCGGTGGCTCCCGCTTCAGCCTGAGAGCCGGAGACCAGCGGCCGCCTGGCAGGCAGCATGTCAGCCCCGCCGGACCCCCAGGACCTGCTGCTGGCGGGCACTGGGGTGCACTGGGCTGCTGACGGGACCGACCAGTATACAGCTGGGGCTCCGCTGCGGGATGGAGATGGGGCCCAGCAGCGGGAACAGCTGGGTTTCGGCTCCGCCAGGGAACACCCGCCCGTTGCCATGGCGACTGCATCCCCAGGTAAAAGGCGAGGGGTACCCAGGGATGCTCAACAAAGGGGCCCTGGCAGCAGCAGCTCCTGGTTATCTCTTTCCTATCCCTTTCCCTGTTCTTCTCCCAGCCTGGCTGCTTGGAAACATTACTATTGAGTTAGTAAGCGAACATAGGAAACCAGAAAATAACAAGCAATTGCGGCCTCTGCAAATAACCAGTTTTACTGATGTGGGGGAGGGGGGATGCAGGACCTGGAAAAGTTCCCTGAAGCTATTTGCAGTTTGTTACAGGATATCCAGGTTTTGGTCAAATGATAGAGGGCGTTTGATTTCACCTGACTTGATAGGGCTCTGTCCTCATTTGTTGTACACCTGTACAAATCTGGAGTGACAGATCTCAAAGGAGTTACTTCAGCTGTTCCCTATGCACCTGGAACTCCTGCATGGCCCCTTATGTTATTTCAATATGTAGCTTTTAATGGAGTGCCTATCTGAAGTGTTTGTATATCTTCTGCATGCTTTTGAGACACGTCCATTTAATCATGGACTTTTTGGTTGGTGCATTTTCCTCCTTCTCCTTTTTTAGGTGTATTTGATTTACAGTGCATTTAATTTAGCTAGGGTCTGCTTGTTCTTTGATTTTTCGGTTTACCTTTGGGATATATTTGCTTTGCCTTGGTTTAGGGTTCCTTTCTTTAGTGGGTGTGTTAATAGCAAGTATATATCTATTAATGAAACCCAGAAGGCTTCAGCTTCCAATAGCTCCTGACAGAAATGTTTTGGTGAAAATCACTCTATTTCCATTTTGATGACACTTTCCTGCTTTCTTTCCCATTGCTTTCCATCAGAGAACCCATATAACCAATATACCCAGTCCTGGGGAAGCTGGTGGTTCCCACCTAGATTCCTCTTCATAGCGAAGTATGTATTTCCATTATGCAGCCAGACAGCATTAAACTTGAGTAAGTTGAGGGTCAGGGCTTGGGACAGGAATCAGTCTCCGTTATGCAATAGCTGCAGGAGCGTTAGGAACTGCGTTTTTGGGCTCAGTCCTTTCTAATCCCCTCCAGTCAATCAGCACAAAGAGTAGCTGGCCAGAAACAACACAGTCTGTGTGACGACGTGTATCATTCCACTTATGCCCATCTGTATATATTTTTCAGGACCTGAGTGTCTGTGCATGTGTGTGTTCTCAACATGGATATTTTCCCAGTGCTTTTCTGCTTGCTTGATACTACTGAGTTCAGTAGTAAAATGGGATCTAATGCTCATCAGCTGATGTGGGAAATGTTCTGCTTTGTAGCTTTGGGCAGGAGGCTAATCTGCTGCTGTACTGCTCATTCACTGATCTGAGTGGTAGGTTGTGAAACGTGACTTTTTACTGGAGAAACAAGCAGATGGCTTGTAATGTGGGGCTGTTCTAGGTGCAGGGGTGTGAAGAGGGGCAGGACTGGGGTCTCCAGGTAGGGTTGCCTCAACAGTATAATGACATGTAAAAAGGGAAAAGATCTTGTGAGTTTTATTGTTCACTGATGGATAAAAATATGGCCATGCTGAATCTTAGCATACAGGGGGTGGTCTCTTAAATTGTGTAAATCCCCATTAAGTGGAATGAATTTGGTACTGCTTACATTTAATGAAGGCTTCTTCAGGCTTACCCTGATTGGTAGATTCAGGCTTATGGAATGCAGAATGGAAGGGAAAGAAAAAGGAAAGGAAAAGAGAAAATGAAAGAAAAAGGAGATGCAAAGAAAATAATTTTCAGCTTTTGGAATCCTCTGCAACCGCGCTTTAGATATGTTTGTTTTGCACGTGTCAAACTGTGGCAAGGTGGAGATAAAATGAGCAATGCAGACCTTTTTTGGTTTTTACTAGCTGTGGATTGGCAGACTGTCAAATTAGCATAAGAGTAGTAATGTATTTTAAACATTTCCCATTTTGTTCTCCCTATTAAATAAAGTAACTGTTACTGGTTGGATGTGTGTCTAGCTGACCATGGCAGACCGAGAAGCACCCCAACCAGTGCAGTCCTGCACATGCAGTCTCCTTTTCTTTTTGTAGCTGCAGCACCAGTATTTCTGTTCCATATTACCTAGACAGCTACAGCTCCCACTCCCTTCACTGGGGGAAATAAATAATTTGCCTGTTCTCTTGTGTGACTAAATATTCTTCAGCTGCTGAATAAGAGATTTGTCATATTGCTGAATATCTAAAACTGTCAAGTATTTCAGAAAACTCTTTAGTTCCCTGCTCAGAGGGGGATTCCTGTGTGTTTCTAAGCTGCAGGAAGGGACTTAGTGGGAGATACCACTGCCATAAACTGCTGTAAACTTATAACACTCCCTATACAATGGTGCACTTAGGGGCATTTTAGACAAGGAAGAATACATCCAAACAAAAGTGAACTGGACGGTATGTTTTCCAGGTAGTTTCCCAACACATCCTCTATCTTCCTTCACACCTCTCAGACCAGTCTTTATGTGAAAAACACAGTTACGCTCTCTGAGGCAAGAGCAGGGTTTGGAGGCTGAGAGATTCTCCCTGCATGAAAATAAATGGTGGGAATTTTTCACAAGTTGTACAGAAGTTTTCTTATTCAAATAAAATTTGCAAATTTTCCCTGATCTCAGCTTTGGTTTTAAGTTTGAAAACCAGCCAGGGATTGTTGAAAGGTTCAGGAATATTTTCAGGCTGGCCACGGGCCCAGATTTGAACCAGACTGGCTTTGTGTCAAAGCCTTGTGAGTCATTGCTGAATGATGAAAAGCAATGGATTTCACTTGCCATTCTTCGAATCAACCAAAATCTACAATGATTTGGACTGCAGAAAAGAATTCCCAACAGGAGTGGAAAACTCAAAGATTTCTCAAGCAAAGTCAGGGCAGTAAAGATCTGCAGATCCCATGTCTGCTCCTCCTCCTGCAGAGCTACAAAAAAGATCGACTCCAGGAGCTTCTGGGCAGGGACACAGCCGTTTCTCTTTCTTTTGTACTCAGCCACTGGATTTTGCTGGAAATGTTTGTCTCCTTCCCAGAGATTCACCCTGGTTCAGGGTGAGAAGAGCTTGCAGGCAGCTCTTGCAAGGACTGGAGTCCTGAAAGGCTGGTGAGCAGTTGTGTGTTGGTGAAGAGAGCCCCATGTCACCCAACACACCATCTGGTCACAGATTCTGTTGTTTATTTTTATACAACAGTGATTAAAATTCCTTGAAAACAACTATTTCAAAAAATATTACACAGTCTACTAGGCATTCCCCAAGATAAATACATCTAGTTTCCTGTAGGGAAATGGCAAAATGGAAGAATGGACTGTACCTCCACAGTGCAGATGTGCTAGGGGAAAAAAGAGGGGAAAAGGGCAGGAACTCGTACAAATTGTAATTCCCATGTCAGGATCTGGGAAGTTGTTTGTAGCCCTGTGCACTGGTGGGTATCCATACACTGATTTACAGGTGGCAATGGTATGCCCCTATACCTGTGTACCTGAGACTGAGAGCTGCCAGTGAGCCCTGTCTGCTGATACTTATGCCAGAACGCTCTTTGTCTTCAGACTGGCCACAGCAGTCGGGACATCTCTGGTAATCTCTGGCCTGTTTCCAGCTACCTTCAAAGACAGGATGCAGGTAAGGTGCAAAGGAGAGGTGGCCAGTGCACAGGAGATGGCATTAGAAACTGGGATGTGTCTATTGGGGCACAAGATGGCAAATATGTCTATGGGAACCTTTCTGGAACATCAGCCAGGGGATGGCTGGGATCCCCTGGGGGACGTCACTGAGCACCTATATGGCACATAATGGCACCTATATGGCATGTGCCAGTGAGGCAAGGTGGGAAGGAAGGACGAGAAGCTGCTTGGATGAGGCAGATGAGTTGAGGAACAGTGAAATACCAAATCCCAGCAGTGTTTCAAGCTCTGATGGATGTAGATGTAGTGCACAAGACAGTCAGTGATCCTGGCTCCTGCTGCTCAGTGACAAGGATAACCTTTCTAATACACATGATTTGTAGAGGTTGAGTTTGAAAACATGTGCTCTCACCATGAACCAACCCACCAACACCCTACCAGCAAGGGACTGTAGTGAGGGAGGTGCTCGTATCATAACTCTGTGTTTGTACTGGTAAGAATTCACCTGTAAAACTCTTTCTTGTTTCTCTCCTCTACCAGAGAGGGTGAGTTACTGGCAGCTTTACACTTCAACATGAAAGATGCTTTTGATGGTTTTCAGGCAGCTTGAGAGTCCTGTCCTTCACTCTGGAGTGGAGAGAAGTGGCTATGGACATGAATGTTTGCACTGCTTGGGTTTGGCACTGATGCTTTTTGGGGATGTCAGAGCACAACCAAATGCAGCAGGTTCCCCAAGACAACTGGCTCGGTTGTGGCCTTTCCACCCCATAACATCTTGCTTTAGCAAGAGCTCCCCCTCCCTATGTGTCCATGGCAATATACTGCTCAAGTCCATGGGCATTGTAAAGCCCAAGGTCCAAACCCTGATTTTTCAAGTTGCTGTAGAAAAAGTCTCTAAATAAACTGTATTCTGTGACCTAAGCTCCCAACAGGAGGAGCTCTGCACCAGAGGTACATAAAATCTGTTTTAAAATCTGTGCAGAAATAGAGTTTTCAGCTCCATACAGATCAAAATGCAGCTGTGTTTGCCCTGTTTTCCTGCACAGAAACACTGTGCTCCCCAGGTGTGCCTTCTGTGGGCTTTTACCTCCTGTCCCAGCCAAGGCCTCATACAGGGAGGGGAACACAGCAGACTTGTACAGTGGTGGCAGACATAGGAAAACTTTTAGGCTTTGCTCAGGTTCTAGCCCTTTGGCCTGCCAGTAATCTTGGAATTAAAAGCATTTCTGAGCAGAGCTTCTATGTATCAGGACCTATATGGGGTGAATGACTTCCCAACTCTCTGGCATGTAAAATGCTGTCTTTGGTGCATGTAGGCATCCTCCCTGCATCCGCCTTGCAACCTCCAAGCTGGGGAGGGGAATTAGACCTGTAAATGGCAAAATTCCCTTGCTGACTGCAAGCCATAAATGGAGCCTGTCTCTCCAGCAGTTTCTCTATAGATGTCCCCAAGCGCCTTTGGGAGAAATGTGTTAGAGGCTAGACTCAGCAGATGAAAATCAGTACAAACACTGATGGCTTGGGCTGTCTGCAGCCCTTCTTTGCACAGCTGTGCTGCAGAGGCTGCCTAGGGTGAGGAATTTTGGGCTGTTGGGCCATACAGCCAGTGACTAACAGCACAGGCAGCGAAAAGCTGGGGATGTCGTTCAGATCTCTTAACTTCTGCATCAGTGGCTTTGCAGTGAGCATCTGAAGGGTGCTTTAGTGGGGTGAGGGATGGCCACATGGTCTGTGTTTGGGGGGCAAAGTCCTGACTGGCCCCATGGCAGAAGGTGGTGCCCTAGTACCCCGAGGCCATAGGATTCACCCAGTGTCACCCACATGCACACCAGAGACCTGGACTGATATTTGCAGAGAAATAAACCTCTGAGACAAGAGAAGTGCAAAATCCTCAGGGCCTGGGAGCAGGAAGGTTTCCAGCCTGACAAGGCTGCCCCATACATTTGCTTTTTACTGGCTGCAGTTAATAAACCCTTCAATGTCTTTAAAGCTACCAACAGTAAATCAGCTGCAGTTAATAAATTCAGCACTGCTGGAAAATAAAACGTGATTCATGTCCTGAATGGCACAGAAAAGCATCAAGCTGATATAACTCGGCTTGTCCGCAGTCACCCCAGCACAGTCACATCTTTTGGCAAGCATCTGTGCCAAAGGTGCTCCATCCTCACCTATACACAGGCAAACACCCTGCTGCAGCACTGCATCTGGGACATGGAGTCACTGCTACATGAAGAAGGTGTTGGGGCTGCAGCAGCTCTTAATGGCAAATGTGTTGAAATACTCTCTGAAAAACCAGCTACCTTTTCTGGTACAAGATCTCATAATAATTGGAGGCTCTATCAAGGTCAGGCATCCCATTACAGCAGTGAAAGAAATAGTCAAAGAACTTTTTAACAGATGTCATTTAAATAAAGATGGAAAAGCCCACTTTTAAGGAATATTAAAGTATAAAGCCAGTGCTTATGGGATAACACCTTACTATTTGAGATAGGCTAACACAGCCATAGTCATTTCCAGCTTAGTCTCACCTGGACACACACAATAGAACAAAATAAACAACAACATTATAAGGATTTTTATTTCAAGTTTTCAGTGTTTTTAAATGCTAATTTTCACAGTGCTGTAATGAGATAGGTAGGTGCTGTTGCCTCCATTTTTACACACAAGTGACCTGAAGCTGTCTGATCTAATGGGTAATAAAGCAAATTCATCCATTATATATCTTTTACTTCATTTATCCATAAGTTCAGCAAAACACATGATCACCCTTATGCATATGCTTAAGACCATCCTAATATTTTAAAGCAGTTAAGAATGTGCTTATGTTCCATATAATTAGGATCTGAAATACTTTACTTAAACAAGGAGGACTGAAATAAGTGATTAAGGTGACCTCTATTTTGAGTCTTGTCTTGCAAGTGAGTGCCAAGGGTTTATTCTCACTGTTGAAGGTATGGGGTTTCTTAGAGGAATGGGCTGACCATAAGTCAGAAGTGTCTTAAAAACCAAGCATACTAAGGTGTTCCTGAGTGCTGAATCATGTTAAGTCTACAACAGTGCATATATTTGCTTTTCCTAAATTACAAAACCAACTACAAATAATGCTTTATTACTTGAAACATGGTTTGTAATGTCAACATAGTATGTTATGTTCTTTTCTTTGGAAATAAAACAAATCCAACAACAATAAAAACAACCAATGAAACCCACCCCAAAACAATAACCAACCTAAGAAAAACAAGAGCCCCCAGAATTTTGTAAGCAGCCCAGATCTGGCAGTAAGAGAATACAACATGAAAACCAGACGCAAGGAAATAAATCCTACATTAAAAATGGAAAAGGTTTAGCGTGTACTTGGCCCATTTCAGAGGTACCAACTACTCAGGAGGGAAAGTAGGTCAAGTTCCTAAGAAGATGCCCATTGAAATGACTCCATTCCCTGCTGATGTGTGGACCTGCAGCACAACTCCATGGGTATTTCAGGAACTTTGAGCTGAAACACACATGCACAAAATAACTAGGTCTTGGGACCAAATCAGGTCTCGAGGCCTAAAGCAGAGCCATATGTTAGCCCTGAGTATCATAAGTCAATCCAGACCACATGGCTGGACTGGCATCCTTTCGTGAGGACATGATAAACACCCCCATGGGATCTGCCCAAACTTTTCCGGGAGGACTCAGCCATAGGCAGCAAACAGGCATTTGCTGGGGTTGCTGTCACCAGATCGAGCTTCGCCCTGTTTCCTGTGGGGAAATAAACAGCATGCTCGTGTGCTTTGTGGGAGGGTGCAATGAGCTTTCACAAGTCCTATTTCTCCACTGACTACTGATGTACAGGCGGGTCTGAATTCCAATAAATCTTAATTAGGTCTTTCACTGGTGTCCTTAACTTAGAGGCAAAAGAGATGCACTTGCTGCTCTTGTGCATAGGAAATGCTTTGCATTTGAGGATATTTTATTTATGTAGACTTCAGCAATGAAGTGCAATGCAACAGGCTGGAAATTGAATGTGCACTTCACCTGAACTAGAAGTACACCTTCTTTTTCTGCAGGTGTAGCTGCATGATGCTAACAGTAATCATTCGTTACATGCAGACTGGTTGGAATAAAAAGAGAAATACCTTTTCCCACCCCTTACAAAAGTTAAAAAATGTGTATCTCAATTTTGCTTATTGATCTTTGGTCTTCTGGTTAGTGCTTATCTCTGCCTTAGGATGTACCGTGTTTTCCAGTTTGCTGTTTGGTTGGTTTTGGGTTTTTTTTTCCTTTTTATTACAAAGGTTTTTTATCTTTGGCAAACATGATAGACCACATAGATGCTCTGAACTGCAATATTGCTGAGCACTAAATTTCAGTTGAGACAATTGCTTTTGATGTGGGTCTGACCTAAAGCTGAGCCTAATTCCTCCCTTCTGCAGCTTTTGCAGTTCTTTAAATAAATCCTAATGCAGCATTCATGTTTTTGATGTTTGCTCTACTGCTCTAGCGAAAGTGTCAGCGTGGTTGAATATGCAATTGATTTCTCAGAACCTCCTGGTTGTCCTGAAAGTCTGTGTGTATGATCTGTGAAACTCAGACCGTACTCGGATTGTAGGAAGGGTGTTGGGCCCAAAGGCAAAGCTCCAATATGATGTGTGAAAGTCAGGAGAAGTCCCAGAGAAGCCAACCTCCTCTGAACACATTGTTTATGAAAGAAAAAAGCATTTTGGATCCTCTGTGAGGTAGCTTTGTTTGTTACTTTCATAAACCAGGAATCCCTACATCAAAATGGATGGTAAGTGGCATCTTAGTTACAGGCAAAATAGAATGCTTACATTGCTGAACAATTAAGTAGATCTTTAGTAGGTGGCATCTAATTCTCTACTTAAAAAATTCCATGTTTGTTTAATGGGGGTACGCTGCATACAGGTTTGAAAAGTCAAGCAAGCAAATAACTGGTCATACGCACAGATGTGGAGTCACTCAGTAAAAGCTGGGTTACTTTTACATGAGTGAAATAGGAACTGCCTTTGAAAATGCTTTCCTATTTCTACTGAAAAGGACAGAATCTCCTGAAATTTAAACTTTTTTAGAAACCTGCCATCAGACAAAAGCATCTTTCCAAAAGAGATACATGGATTAAAATAATATTTGAAAAAATAGTGGAATCTTAGAAATCAGCATATATATTTTCAAATTATTCCCAAATGAATTCGTATGTTTTATCTGATTTGACTGGCAACAATGTTTAGAAATATACCTTGTCTACATTTGGTTTTATAGTAGGACATTTATCCTAAATACACATAAATTTCATTTAGAAACCACTAATTATGGCCTGCAGTGTTCTCTGCTCTATTTTAAGATTGCCACATCACAAACTTTGGTGTTGGGAGGTTTTTGCGGTTTTTTTTGTTTGTTTGGGGTTTTTTTTGTTGTTTTTTTTTTGGGGGGGGGGTTTGTTTGGTTTTTTTTTTTTGG
>NDXB01005197.1:19906-33287 GCA_002631895.1 Agapornis roseicollis
ACTCCCTGAGAAAAAAAAAAAAGGATGAGGAGATAATCAATGAAAGTAGTTCTGAGAAACCTAGCACCTCTTCCTGGCTGCATTGATATCAGTGAGCAAACTGCATTTCCTCAGGCCAACTCATGAGCCAAATCTGGAAATTATTCCCATTATATTTGGGCTCTGTGAACTGATCGTGACTATTTGGAATGTGAGCCACGCTGCTTAATTGTAACCTCTTACATGAGTCACATGATTATTTAACAAGGATCCTTGACTGGAGGAATGAACAAACACATCTTTTATACATACTTGATTGTGCCAGTTTCAGTGCCTATTTTCTCTTGATGCTGATACATTCACATTTGTCATTGGTCTTGGCAAACATTTTTTTTGCCAAAAAAATCATTCCTCAAGCACTGATGGAAAATGATATATGGGTTTAACTAATACAAAATCATTTAAACATGCAATAGAAACAGTGAATCATTGAATTGTTTAGATTGGAAAAGATCTTTAAGCTCATCAAGTCCAACTGTTACCCTAACACTGCCAAGCCCACCACTAAGCCGTGTCCCTAAATACCACATTGACATGTCCTTTCAATACCTCCAGGGATGCTGACTCAATCACTTCCACATCATCCCCTCTGTACCAAAATACAGAAAATAACAGCAAGATTCACTTGTGCGATACATTTGGGTGGCAGCACTGTATGTGTCCAGCTGTGGAAATTTTATTAGGTGAAGTCAGAACCAGCTTCAGGAAGGCCAATTTGATGGCTTCCTTAGCTCTGCTCTAAGTTGGAGGCTTGGGGGTCATTTTGCATTTGTTCTGTATTTAGGTTTCTCCTGGGCACTAGGGTGGCTGTGTTTCTCAACGCAGAGCAAGAGTAGGTCTTTCAGCTCCAATGTAGCTGCTTCAGTGCCACTTCTGCTGGTCTCTGGGTCTCATCCTGCGTGCAGCATTAATGGGGAATCACAAGGTCCACAAAAGATCACGGTGTGAGGAGACTGGTAGTTTTACCATTTGTGGTACACTGCTTGTTGCAGCCATTTCTCATACTAGTTTGTTTATTATGTTTTGGGAAAAAGGCATATCTTTTCTGAAGATCTAAAGCATTCAGCTACAACAGAGTTCAGAAGAGCATTGGATTTAAAGCTCTGTTTCATGAATATAAAACATAATGTATGTGATCTTCCTTCTACTCAGCAGCAAAGGCTGCTGCTGACATAAGACGAAGTCAGTGAGCTGCCTGGATTGAAATACAAGCTTCATTTTTCACACTGTAAAGGTCAGTACAGCTGTGACAGTACAGGAGGCCTAACCTGTCTTATTCCTGAGGTTCAAGATTTTTTTTATATGGTACAAAGGGGAGAGCTTGTCTGTTTGGAAAGTGACCCCACACATTCAACACACTCATCTTCTGTCCCAGCAGAGATTCCACCAAACATTTATGTTTATTTCTCAGCTCAAGAGAATGGTGTAAATTCATCTTGGTGGCACGGATATTTCCAAGATTCCTTGGTCTATGTGTTGGTTTAAATTGTTAACAAGCTGTCCTGTCAAACACTGCTGCCAAATCAGCCACGATCCCTTGAACCACAAGAATAATAAGAGGCAAATGCTCTCCAAAAGCACAATACTATTTGTTGAATAGATTCCACTCACTGACCAAAAGAATTACAGATTAAGTAAGAAAAAGGGGAAATAAATAGCAGGCTTGGTAATTTGAAGCTGAGCATGGATAAACAAGAGGGGATTGTGACAGTCCTTTGAGTATGCAGAAGAGACATTTGAGAAGAAAAAATGGAGAATGTTTAGGAAAACATCTGGAAGGAGCGGTGCCAGATGGTTGTTTCCTTTTTGTTCGGACTAGTATTTTTCTTATAAAATCTGAAGACCGAATTTTCATGTTTGTCAATATTTACAGATCTAGGTCTGTATGCGAGGAGGAAAATAAGGTCTCCAATAGAACTCTGTGCATGCTTAAAATGAGCTCAATATTCTGTGCTTTGCTGACTCAACCAAAATGGCCTGAGATATTTAAGTGCTGGGAATGCCTAACTCCCTTTCCAATTTCTGGCATCTAAGAATTCTAGTCCCCTATTACAGAAAGGATTTTATTCAGAGGAGCAAACTCCAAACACCCATGATTAGAAAATTCATATTTCCACCACAGCAAAATCTTGCTGAGCTGATGGCAAGGTGACATTGACTGAAATCAGTTTTCTCAGTGTCTGCTTGTTGCTGGTGGTGCTGTTGCTGCTTGAGAAATCTGGGACCCTTGCAGAGCAGGGAGAAGCTCAAAGAAATGAATTGTAAAGAAAAGAAAGAGCATATGAAAATTGTCTGTACTGAATATTTCATTATGAAATGTTTTCAACTGCAAACGTACACTTCCCTCCATCAACCACTATGAGAAGCTGAGAACAAAATCAAATTTTTAAATAGCTCCCTAGACTTTTGTTATATGGCTTTGGAGTAACATTGTTTTCCACACTTATAAGGAAACATAATAATATGTATATATAACATAGTATGTATATAATAATAAAATAACATGATAATATGTATATGTTATATATTTATATATTTATGTATTTATATAATCTTGAATAGCTACAATAAGCAGTTAATATATTTTCTACCTAATGTTTGGGATTTCGTTCACAGATCTTAAACTTATGTTTGTAAGACATACCATTGAAGTGGTGTTGAACTGTGGGCGTTTTTTAGTTCGAGTTTGCAATTCAAATACCAGGGTTGGAGTGAGAGTTATAGTTAATATCATTATCCCATGGGCTAAAAAAAATGATTTCTGAGCAATTTGGAGAAGGTCTTCTGCCATTTTCCACCTGCAGTTCTCAGGAGGATATCCTGAGGATGCTCCAATAAAGCATCACCAGCTCCCATGCAGCTGTACATCCCCTTTGCAGCACATGGCCTTGTGCAGCTACCACATTTCAGGGATCCTCAGGTGCAACACCATCCACTGAGAGCTTTATATTTCAGGGACATGGGGAAAGGATGTGGCACAATTGTGGGTGCAAGACACCTGGTAGGTTTCCAGGCTCTGCTGCACTGTTCCAGGCCTGAGTCACTCTCCCCATCACATGCCTGGTCCTGCCCTGTGGCATGTCCCCGGTGTCATGTGGATCACTGAAAGAAAGACAAAAATCTATGCTAGGGGGCACTTTTTAGTATTTTTCTTAGAATTTTACTTGAATTCATTAATGTAAAATTAATTAGGATTTTGCTAGCATGATCTGCATAATGCATTTATGCATGCAAATATACATGTATACGTTGCAAACACATGGTGCGATTGTTTTGTCAGAATTATGTGCAAAGGTTCTGGTGTCAGCAAATTGAATTGGAGTCAGCAGTGTGGGCTGTATTAGCAAGAACAAAAGTGGCAAGTTGACAGAAGAAATTATTCCATGGGTGGATAAGAAGGAAAAAATGGGGCAACTTGAGCTTGCTTTGAAATAGCCCTGCTTTGAGCAAGAGTTGAACTGGAGACCTTCAGAGGTCACTTCAAGGCTGTTTTTTCCTATGATTCTACGACTTAAGACTCAGCTATATCACCTATTTCTCTATTGGGCTTCTACCTACCACTTCCACCTGTTCTCCCATTAGAAATATAAAGGTAATTAGGGCTATTTTAAAAGTTGGCTCCTGGCCCTTGAAGCACTTTGGCACCAACAAAGGGCTTGGGTTGCTTCTCAAGTCCAGCTTGGTGTCTTGTTCTGCTGAGTACATCCCTTCTCTTTTTCTGGTTCACAGGCTGAATTAATGAATTAAAAACACTTGTATTTCTGCAGGTCTGAGACAAGAAATTTTCAGCTTCCTCGGGAAAACAAAAACCAAGCAAAAGGTTGTTTTTGTTAAATCTCAGGTGTTCAAGTCTGTCCCCCCAATTCCTTTAATTTCACCTTGGAAATTTACTGTTTCTAAGAAAAGTCAGCTTTGGCAAAAGATACAGTTTGAACATAAACAAATTGCAGTCAGTTTGCCACAACCACTGTGCGGTAAATGCAAGGCTTTACAAGAAAATCTATATTTTCTTAGCTAAAACTATTGGATGAATTTGACAGAAACTTCCAAAGAGTGAGGTCAGTCAAGTGATCTATTGAGTCTATTAAATGAGCAGTCAAGCCCCAGAATCTCACCCATCTCCAGTTCTGGCAGTGCGGCAGGAAGATCCTGTGTCCCATATTTGTGCTGTAAATTCCATTTTTTAACAGAGTAAAGCAGAGGTTCGCACTGGTGAGGGTGCTGCTCGTTTCAAGGAGGAATAAGGTGGCATGGAGTGTTTTTTCTTCTTTTATAAGAGTTAGAAGCTAGACTGAAACTAAAGAGAAAGGTAAAGGTGCAGTGGTGAGATTTCTGTGAAGCAATTTGACAGGCAACTGAAATGAGGACAACCACCCATTGTTCCACATGCTAACATGTTCACATGAATGTTTTTTGTGCTGTCTTTCTCCCTCTTTTCGCCATCCTCAGAGATGAGTAATGGCTGCTTCTTGGAGCTGGCACTCTTTGCCAGCAGCATTTTGTGCAGATGGGAGGTGATAATAGAATAAGGGCAAGGTAGTGACAAAAGTGCTGATGTTTGCTCATGTGCAGTGTTATCGGTTCACTGGTGGAAAACTCAATTAACACTTGAGGAGTCTTGATTTCTCTAGAAAAAAAGTGGTTTGGGCATGAATCTGCCTTCTCTGAGTTTTATTCCAGTTGCACGCTGATGGGACCCAGTTCACACATGCTGGTTTGGACCAAGGTAAATGGAGGAGAGCAAGTCTTTGGGGCTGCCACTTCTCTCCGTCTGTGGTTTGGCTTGTTTATTTTCTGTTTTAATTTCCTAGAGCAGTTGCACTTCTCCTGCTGTTCCGCTCACGATGGGGCCATTACAACATATTAGCAAGGCAGGAAAGAATAAAGAATCATGATTACCTATCTCAATATCTTCTTGAATGAGACCAAAATGCTGTGTGTGAGATGGTGTGATGCAGACTGTTCTTTCATCATCAGGTACTGACTTGGCATTCCTCAGGCCTTGACTAGTTCAGGAGAAACTTTCTCTAGCAAATGCTGTGATATGAACAGGTGCAGAGTGTGATGCAGGTGGGTATTCCTAGGGAGCCTGTCTCCAGCAGAAACACCTTAGTGGGTATGTGAGTGCTGCAGATGATGTAGAGACACAAGCAGAATCTCCAGATACAGGGAATGGGAAACCGGTAAGAGAATATGTTACTGAAATGTAGGGGCATTTGAGACCAGGTAGTAAAAACCAGTGCATTACAGGTGACCCATCTGTCCAGCCATCCTGGGCAGTGCTGCACTTTGTGGAGGTGACAACTTGGTTTTGTGAGCTGAGCTTCTGCAGTGCTCTGGCTTTCTGGGCAAAAGAAGCTTCTCAGTAGGGCTGAGTATCTGAGGCTTAATGCTGCACTGCTGTGGGGATGCAGTGTGATGCAGATGCATCTGGGCAATGCAGATGTGCTCAGTGGCAAGCAGAGCATTTTCCATCATTCAGTTTGCGAAAGGTGAAGGGTTTTGAGAAGACAGTCAGCATCAAGCTTGCGATGGGAACAAGCCTGCAGAAGGTTTGGGGAATTAGAGGACACTCATCAGGAGATCCTGGTAATGGAGAGCTGCATGGAGACTGTAGGTCAAGCAGGGGATGGGTATGGCACACAAAGGACAGAGGGGTGAGGGTATGCCAGATATATCTACCGTGCTTTGCTATTGGTTTAGAGAAGTTATGAGGTGTGCAGCCCTGTTGTATATCATCTCATTCTTGAGTGCAGTTTTGCAGAAGTCAGTCTGTGCTCTTGAGCCTTAATTTCCGAAGTAACCTAATACAGTCTGCCCTAAACATAATCTGCTGCGCCATTTATCTGCACAAAATGCAGTGTTTTCTAATGGCAGAAACCCCAGCACCCCTTCATTGGGTAGAGTGGAAGAAAACATGTATTTGAATCCTGAACAAAATATGAAGCCTACTGTTAAGCCATAAATGTGTTTTTAAAAGGAGGCTTAAATAAAGCAGAAATATTTACCACAGATACTTACTGCCTCTTTTGCACAAGACTGTGTCTCTGTTGTTTCTTTTTCAAATATCTGTTGGAGTTCCTGCAGTAAAACCAGTGGCATCCATAACATCTCTGCCACCATTGTACGGGCCATGCCTTGTTAAAAGTATGCAGGGTGACATGGGGGGTGACAGACCCAGACCTTTGGTTACTGTAAGGCAGCAGAACTCCACTGAGATCTCTTCTCTGCTTCTCTTCAGGAGGGCCATGGATTTGAAAAGGCCTATCCTTGGGAAGGGTGGACCTGATCCTTCATAGTTTTCGCGCTGTTGACTTTTCCCTAGCACATTCCTGTCTTGATTTTTCCAAGATGATATTTGGCAATTGCTTGGAAGGCTTTTGGTTTGCTTTCTTTGGACTGCAGACATGGAAAACTGCATACACGAAATACTAAACACTCTCATTAGTTTCACACTGTTTATGAGCTATTCTGTCTCCTGACCTGTCACAGCAGCTGATTAAGCTGGGGTTGATCTTTCGGTAATCTGCAAATTGAGAAATTTGTCATCTATATTCCTTAGTTACGAAACTGGGATTATTCAATAAAATCTGAAGGCCATCAACTACTTTGGCTTAGCTCTTCACCAGCTGGGAGCAGGAATACATTTCCCCCTACTGTAAAATTAGCTGGGTTCATTTTAGGAGAGTGCTCACTATCTCTTTTCAATGTTATGCTTAAAGCCAGGATGTTCTTTGTTTATGTTCTGACTAAGAAAGTGAAGTCCCTGGAACCATGCTGTGCTACTGTAGGAGTTAATAGGTGGTTTTGTATCCAGGCCATTTCCAAGCAGTTGTGATATTTGCAGGTCATCCCTATCATCCAAGCTTGTCATACTTGCAAGCAACCTTGTAATTCTGCTTCTGCAGGGGATTGTCACCTCATCACGCTCATTTTTCCCTCCTTTTCTCCCCTGAGCATCAGCTGAAGAACTCTTCATATGCTGTTGTAACTCCCTGCATAGGAAACAAGTCACAGGGTCCCCGTCCATGCCTTCCTGCTGGCTGGTGAAGCCCCAGTGTCAGACAGCCCTCTTCTCCACCAGCCTGTCACAGCCAGCCCTTTCTGACACCATAACAACATGTCTGAGATGCCTCCCTCCTCTCTTTTCCATCTGTCTCTTGGGGAAAAGCACAAGTAGGATACTGCAACAACCAGACCTCAAAGGTCTGCTGGGGTTCAGCCGTTGCAGCCTATAGAAAACCTATGGAAAGACTTCTGTTTTGTGTCTTTCTTTATAAATAGCCCAATAGCTTAAGAAAAACAGGGGAACACTGGTGGGATGCTGCTCGTTTTGCAGTCCTTTGGATTCAAAGCATTTGCTTTGCAGTTCACCTTTTAAAGGACAAAAATGCCAAGATGCTGAGGTATGGCTGGCCCTTGGCCATGCTCAAGAACCCTGTATGGTATCGATCATGAAAATCTTGCAAGAAGGAGTAACATGGCCCAGGACTACTGCTCTCTGCAAATGGATCCAGTCCTCTCACAGAGCCCAGACACAAGCATAGGTGCCTGCTTGTGTAGATGAGCCTGCAATGTTGGCCACTAGCATTTATTGCCTGTGCACTGCTCTTGTTAATGGGAAGCTGTTCTTAAAGAAATTTTTAAATACCTTTTTAAAGGGACAGAATTCTAGATCGGCTGGTTTTTATTGTCTTCTGGGCTGTTTCCCTGCCATTCAGTGTTAAGGGGTGCAGATAGGATGGGTCTTGTCCCTCTGGGGTTATAATCCTGCTGACTTGAAAATGTGCCCATTGTAGGGTTTGCTGGGAAAGGGGGGAATTATATGAGACAAGGACTCCATCAAACACAAAATCAAAACTGCTGATCATGAAACAAAGGGAGGAGGTTTTTTCCACTCTTTTCAATTGATAAAGTACATTTTCCAGCAGCAGTTCTGTGAGAGCCTCTGAAACCTGCAAGAAGCAGAACAGCTGTAATATAAAAGAGAACATTTGAAATAAGTCTTGTGGTGGTTTTGCCCTCATTGTGCCTTTTGACTGCCATTCTTGTGGTGGGAGTTGTCTTACAGCTCAAGGGACTGTGCAGCAGAGCCAGGCTTCATGGTCCCAGCACCACTTTCGTCCTCCATCCACTTCCCTGCATGTGTCAGACCCCATCTGCTGACCCTGTGTGAGCTGGAGGTTTCCATAGGCAACTGAGGTGTCTAACTAACAGCTTTTCTAGGCAGGCACTTTGTTCACTTCCTTAGTGGCAAACAGCCTCAACTGCTCTCCTGGGGGACTGGGAGTGAAAGCTCAGTGGGTCAAACCTGACCCCCACCACCCTAGCCTGGGTCTGAGAGGATAGAAGACCTCTTGAACTGTTCAGAGCCAGTGACTGGGCAGTGTCAGGCACAAACACAAAGTTTTTTGGCCTGTCTGTGCCACACAGAGCACTTTGTCCTGTCAGGAGAGCATCCTGCATGGGCAATAGGGGGAAGAAGTGAAGATTCCATTTACTTGTCAGGAGAGATGAGTGCAGCACGCTTGCCTGCCACAGTGAGACACAGGGATGACCTCTGTGTCTGCAACCCATGCAAGATTTATGCACCTGATTTGATAAATGGCATAGGTTTTACTCTCTGTTAGGTGGATGTGTGCCCCTTAGTCCTCCAGCCTGGTCCCTCCAGATTGCTCTGTGGCTGCCTAAAGGGAGGTTATGAAGCATCATTTCCACAGCCCTGTGCATATTAGGTGGGTTGCAGAGAGCTCACACACAAATAAGCACTGATTTGGGAACATATGGGTTAGAGGTGATGGAGCTTGGAAAACCTGAGGGGGCAAAAAGATACAAGTGTTTGCTGAAACTGCAGTGAGCTTTTTTAACCACCAAGGAAGGAAGGATCCACAGTGAAGGGTGACAGCCCGTCCCTAAAACAGAGGATATATGTGAGAAAGAGGGAAGTATGGCAATGAGGACAAAACCTGAGACCTTTGCCTCCATGCCAGAATCTTCAGTAGCCCAGGCTGGGCTCAGGACTGGGGTGTCCCTTGGGAACCCAGGTTACTACTGCCCATGCCCTGCTGTCTTTCCTGCAGGGAGGAGGAGGATGTGGAATAGGAGAACGAAGAAATATCCAAGAACTTCCCTGTAATGTAGTGGGAAGTGTGGGAAGCCCTTCTCCCAGTGGATGTCTTCAAAAGATTTCCTTTCAACAATGCAATGTGCCTCTCGTTCTTCCCATTTACTGTGCTGCACTGAAACCTCAGCTACATGCTAATGCTCATTCCCAGGCTGCTTTCTGTGTTGGAATCAGCAGGAAATTAATCTGTGCCCCGTGCCAAATGTGGATGTATTAGAGAGTCCCTGTCTTCACTTGTCACGCAGGGACTGAACTGTTATTTAGGAGCCCAGGCAGAGGCTCTTGGTACCACCCTGAAGGGGGATTTGGAGAAATACCTTGTATTAATTCTGGTGCTGTTAAAACCAGTGGAAGCAGGTACCTAAGCCTAACAAAAGACACCCATTGCATCTTAATCTTGGAGCTGGGCGTCTCAGTGTTGCCTTTCTACCTCTCCCAAGATTTCATTCTGTGGCAGTCTAGCATCTTGGAGCTAGCACCAAGCTTGTTTAAAGCAGGCTTTCACCCATGGAGAATCTCCTGAGGTAATTTAGTGGTGAACAAAGTGACACACAAAAGACCATGCCCTTTCTAAATTATGCCTCTAACTGTGCACTCTTAAGGGGAGTGCAAGGAAGCATGCTGGATTTTCACTTCTGTTTATTACTATTCAAGCATGGAAAAGACCAACTACAGACCATGAACCACTTATGTGCATATGAATTTTCCCATTTTTTGCAACCCAATTTCACGTGACAGCTATACTATAGATAATGCTGCTGCTATAGTAATTTTTTAGGATGCATTGGATTCCAAACCTGCTTGATAGTGACTTTCTCTGGCAGACAAAAGAGCCCCTTGCCAACAGCATGTGGAGAAATTATGTTGGAGAGTTTCTCTCCAGTGAGCAGAGCCCTCCGAACCAGAACCCTTATGTAATTATGTGGATATTTTTGACTCCAGATCCTAAGAAACTCTCTCTTGAATAGTTTTTCTTGCTAGTTTGTTCATCTGTGAATTTCCCTGGCAGGTAGCGTATAAATAGCTCTGAGGCACAAGCTATCCACGAGTTCTTTTCAGAATACGGTATTGAGTCATTTTAAAGCCTCCTACTGTAGCTCTTTTAAAGATGAACTCATTATTTTAAGCGTAAGATTTATGCCCAAGGAGGAATGAGAAAATCCTGGCTTAAGCTGCCCTTCCAACAAAGTACCTTGTTTAAAAACCAATAAAGATTAAAATTCCATGTGAGCAGGCCAGGGAAGTGAGTAGGCGACATCTGCCCATTCCTGCTGGAGGTTGTGCTGTTCATCGCTGAGAGGCTATTCTGCTTTCTAGACCCAGGAATAGAAACCAGTGTTTCTTATTCCCAGGAGCCCTTTGCCATGTAGGGCAGAGCAATCCAGCTGAATCCCTGCAGCCATCCTTTCTGCCTGACTCCAGACACTATTCAGCTTTCAGTAATTAGGGCAGAATTAGGGCAAGATCCCTGGGGACTGAGTCTGCCCAGAGCAGGGCTTGCACAGAGGGCAGAGTTTATCTGTATATTGAGTTGAGCCTCCTTTCCCACCTGAAAATTTTGTCCAAAGAGAATTAGAGGATTTGATACTCTTGTACAGGCCTTGCATCCCCGCAGGTTATAGCAACAGCTCTGCCTTTACCCCTGGATATTTAGAAATATCAGATGTGCTTATTCAGTGTGTATTCAGATAAGCACCTGCTATTGGTGCTTAAAAAGATGGACTGGCTGAGGCTTGAAAACCAAAGCAAGTAGGAAAACCCAAAAGAGATCATTTCTCTACTGCCGCTGCCCATGGAGTACAGTGTTAGTTGCCTAAGGAACAATACAACATGGCTATGGTGCTGACTGCATACATGAGATGAATAACTTATTTCATTCAAACTGTACAAGACCTCTTAAACAGGGCTGCTCTGAGATTAGATGTAAGTCTCAAGTGGGATATGTGATCAGATTAAACCTGTGAAGGAAATTTTAATAGGATACCGGGGTGGAATTTTCCTTTCTTTTGTCATCAAAACATGCCTGTCTGTCCTGCCCAGAGCAGCTATCTCCTTTGCTAGATACACTGTTGGAATCAATACTGTGTCTTCAGTCCATCTTCCTGCAATGTGGCATCCAAATTCTGCCCTCAGCATGAAGTGCAGTAGTGGCCTGCGCCTCCTGTGGGGTCAAAGGAATATGGGCAAATCCTGTAAGCCATAAACATCTGTAACTTCCCTTACTGCTCAAAGTGAAAATTAAAAATAGGCATTTGATGCCTGAGACTTTTGATTCATCTTTATCATATGGCTCTGCAGACATGAGCTGTGTGAGTCACATATGCCATCAGCACTCTGCGGTTTCCAGTGCATTTTTAGGGTTCTTCTAGGTACACTCCTGTCACTGTTCTTTCACTACCACATCTGCTGGAAGCCTGGGTCTAAGGCAGGAGCACAGAACAGCAGGATGCAAAGGTGATGTCCACAGGGACACAGTTTGTCTGGGGCTTTTGCGTTGGGACTGGCACAGTAAGTAGGAATAATCTGCTGCAGATCAGGTGCTCTACGTTGTGTTACAGATGGACATTGACATGCTAAAGCCTATAATACTGATGGCTTTTGACATCATAATAAAGTAAAATATCAAAGTAAAATAATGCTCCTTCTTAAGAACCAAGTGAATAGATTTGCACCCAGCTATTATTGAAAAGGCAATAGCAATATGCTATGGCGAGTCTCCTACAGAGATGCCTTAATGCATTAATGCATTGCTCTGTGGCTAGGGAGGTTACACAAATCAAACTCATAGTTATCTTCCTGGTTGATAAAGGTATCCAGGATGGCTGAAATTACATCAGGAATTGCCATGCATGATTGTGGGCACCTGGGATACAGCAGAGTTGAGGTGCAGGCCAAATAAGCATGTGGCCTTCTCCTGCAGCAGCTTAATGTGAAGAGATAAAAAAACCCAACAAACCAAACAAACAAAAGCAAATCTAAAGATCCATTGCATTTTATGGATGGAGGATTACTGATGGAGGGAAATGGTCCTTCATGGATTTAAATAAGAAGAACACATTATAACATTTAATCTGACATCCTGCGGAACTCATGCTTAAAGATTTTGTTTGTGGTGCTACGGCGAGGTCAAATTCATGCTGCAAGTAATTACTTTGGAAGTAATTGTGTGTTTCTGTACATGTCCATATTTGAAAGGGATAGGAAACAGCAGAAGGCTTTTCATTTCTGTGTCGTGTTTAGTACATTTGAAATAAGCAACTCCCCCTATTTTGTATGGTTCTTTGACATTTGCATACGGATTGTAATTCACACATTATGCCTCTTCCTATAGTGGGTGTGGAAGTATCAGGGCCAACTGAATAAACAGATGGAGAAATTAAGTAGGGTGTCCAAAGCTGCACACCCCTCCTATGCATAAGCAGCATTCACAGGTGTTGCTTAAATTGGGATCAAGTACTAGGTGGATAGGCTCCAGTGCACCAGTATGAAAGCGATGCTTCTCTTCATTTGCACAGGACTATTCCTTGATAAGATTGATATTTGTTATTCACAATCTGTTGCTGGTTGTTCTTGTCATCAGCTGAAGGAGACAACATAATGTGAGTTAATTGCTTAGTTCCACAATGGCTAATGAGTAGTGTAGGTATTCCAAACTAACATAGCTCTGTGGGAGAGAGAGTATTAAGTGTTCAGTGACAATATGCAAATAATGAACATATTTATACAAAGCAGAACTGAGGGACAATTAAAAGGCCCAGTTTTCTGGATAATTTACTCAGAACTAACAATATGATGGTAAAGGAGATCCAGGTTAAAAATGTACATATGCCATTTAGGAAAAATGAAATTCCCAGCTTTTTGAAGTTCAAGCCTTTCACAGGTCCTATTGAAAACAGTGGGAGGATGGCTGTGAAAGATGTGGCTGCTCGGTGGCTGGTTAAAAGCAACCAGCCCTTTTGTCTGACTCTGGTGATACGGTTCCTACTTAAGCAAATTTTTTGCCAACATGTTTTAAGCAAGGCAGTACTTGGTTATTACATCCAGCCCACAGAAAAGCATGGATCTCTGGTGAGCACACAGATTATTATGATATCTAGCTTACAACATCAGTCAAGGTCAAGGCACTATTGAAATTGGTACATTGCAGACATGCAGTGAGAAAGATTCTTCCTCTGAGGTGCACATACTGAAATTAGTAAATGGTCCCAGTTACAACTG
>NDXB01005198.1:0-15463 GCA_002631895.1 Agapornis roseicollis
TCATTCACCATTTGGATCTATTTTCTTTAATTTTTGTAATTATTTTTGTCAGTCTTGTTTACAACCTGTCTGCATGGCAAAGTTATCATGAGACACACAAAGCTTTGTTTTTCAACTGGAAGACGCAGTCTGCTTATAATGATTTCCATTTGACTTTGATATTATCTTTCTTGCAGCATTAAAATTCTACATTCTCTACATTCTGTAAAAATGAAGTCACATAGTCAAGCTCATTATCTGAAGGTTGTGAGTGGTAGTTGGACTAGATGGTTATTGGAGGTCCCTCCCAAATGGAATACTTCTTTTTTTATTTTCTTCTGTTCCGTTCTAATCTCTTTGTTGTCTCAGTAGGATACCTAAAATGTACACCCCACAACAGATTTCTCTCTATCTTTAGAACACTCATTTCTAAGATAACAAGTTTTTTCAGAATCCCTGTTAACTCTAAATATGTAAAACTGTGAAAAAGTATGCAATTTCCAGAAACTGATGGCACTTTTAGCATCATTCTCTATGAGCATCACATACTAATCATTAAGATACAGAAGAAAAAGCCTCTGTGAATGGCCAGTATTATGCAACTATGGGACCCTTCTGCCATCCATTAAATGAGTGGCCTGTAGAAACAACCAGAGTTGTCACAAACACAGCTACATTCTCTCATTAGTAAAGATTTTCCAGTGGCACAAATGTATGTTATCTTTAAGGTACTTCAGCAAGACTCCCTGGAAGTGACTCACAGCAAGATCTTCCAGTAAATCTGAAAGGGATCCCAAAGATCAGTTTCAGGCTGGGAATATACTAAATACAAAGGATTTCAGGTGACTCAAATGAAATTTTACCATTTTTAAACCTCCCACAGTTGTATTTCTAGAGCCAAATATTTGACATATGATCTGTACAACACGAGTTACACGCATGTAATTAATTAATTAATACAATGTAAAAAACACATGATATACATGCTCTGTTTTTCTAAGGTGGCTCATAGATTTATTGCAGTCTTATGGCATACTATTCAGATTGACTAATGGGGCACAGTTCAGTTTTCTTATAGCTGAATTACCAAGCACAAACCAGGCACACCATCCCATTGAAAATGAATTTACCATAGGAACTGCATATTGAAAGTTAAATAAAGGCTTGATATTCAAGCTGAAACTGAAATATTTTTCTGCCAACTAATCCAAACCAGTCTATGAATAATTGCATAACATTTGCTTTCAAAATGTTATTTATTTTCACTGAAGGTCATAGTCTTTAGGGAAAAATTACAGAATAATGAACATTACTTTGCATACTCTGACCTGTACTGTCACTACTGTCACACCTTTGCACCAAAGGCTGTGCTTATCTTGGCAAAAGAACTCAGTCATGTTGTTGGCTTTTTTTAAGAAGTTATGTTTATTTTATTTTAAAGGAAATTTTATGTGTATATATACACAAGAATAGATGCAATTCATATGAAATGCAAAGTCCTGAGTGAATTTCAGATCAACAAGATCTAGAACAAAAAAAGTTTTAATCCTACAGCATATCACCACAAGCTATGTTTAGCTTACATTTCAGAAGAAGCAATATTTTAGTATATGTCCTAAAAAAATAAGTGTGAGCTTCTCTTTTTCATATTCTTTCTCCCACTTATCTGACTTACTATCATAAATTCTACTGTACAGACCTTTAAAGGAGAGATGAATAATCACAACAGAATGTAAAATGTTATAAGAATGACCCCGTGTAGATATTTTTCTATGTTTCTATTCTGCAGTCAATAAGGGTAGAAGCAAATTCCCTCAAACAGTGTAAATACAGAGTCCCAGCCTCCAGACTCATGCAGCAGGGCATGCAGCACATCCAGTTGGGCAAGATTTAACCAAGGTCAACTGGGTTTATTCAGCACAGTATCTGAAAAGGAGTCCCTGGTCTTCTTCTAGAACTTCACTTGAAGCCTTGAAAGACAGAGGAACTCATTACATGGCTATACTTACTTTAACACATAGGTAGTATATATTTGGGTTTGGTTTTCCCTATAGACTGAGCCCTCTGTTCCATTTCTTAAGCAGTGAACACCTGTCAACTAACTGGTGTAAGAGTATGTTTTGTATCTAAAAAATAATCAGCATGTTATATGCAGAAAGAACAATTAATTTCTGTGGGTTTTTCTCATTTGAAAGAATCATAGTAAAGATATGCAGAATCAGCATTGCCTGACCAAGCTATGATTTTCCTTCATGTTTTCCCTCACATTTTGCCTGGAGTGGTCTTACTCACTTGTACATTTGGAAAGCATTCTGAATTACCCCATGTCTATGGCAAACACTCTGCAGTCCTACTGCCAGGCATTGTATTGCCAGAAAGGAATTTGTTCTGGTCTTCCTAATGCAGGTCATGGAATACAATTTGTGCTAGTCAACCTGTACACTATGTTGAAATGAAAACAAGGGCCAAAAGCTAAAAGATTTTTGTGACAGGACAGAGGGAGCTACGAGACAATGAACTCTATAAAGAGGCTCATCTGTATTTATCTACAAATGATACAGTTGCAAAAGAACATTTATAAAAAGTGCAAGTGTGGTGTGGATGCAGTTGTGTACTGAGTGCTTCTAACCTATTGATTAATTATATCGTTTGACGGTAGTTTCCCAGTAATGGATCATAGCTGCTAATGATGATTTTAAAGCACCATTGTTTTGAAAACAGGACTTCTCCTCTTTAATCTGTATGTGTGACACACTATGGTAGATCTGATTTGCTACTTGTGTTGTGAAATACCACGATTGGCCAGTGGTACAGAATGTGCTAGAAAAAGATTGCATAGAGTTAAGTAATTTCATACCCTCATTTCTAGCTTTCCAGCTGTGCTGGCAAGTCTTACTTTTATACATACATATTCTTTTTAGAGGTACTAGTTGCCTGATTTTTATTTCCTGAGTTATTAATGACATTTGTAATTTCTGACAGCTTGGGCTTTAAAAATATTGCCTCACATTCTTCTCTAGTTGTAAAACACTTCACATAGAATTTGTAAATGACCCTTTCATAAAGCTTAACAATAGGCACCTTAATCATCTACTTGGTGAACCTGACGCAGTTCTGGGGTAATTTGGGACCCTCAGAAACAAGTATGCTGGAGAGACTGTCAGTGGGCTCAAGCAAGTAACGTTGGACAGTCAGTGACAAAGGTCCAAAAACCACCCTGCAAGCAAAGGGTGAATCCATGCTCTATTTTGTCAACTTCTCTCTTCAAGACTTGCACAAATACTGAGGAGGAAATCTCAGGGAAATGCTGGTGGGAGATGAAAGAAAGCAATGCCTTTGGGAAAACTGGATTCCGAGTTCAAAGTTCCTTGGAATGGCATGGTTTTGTATGTCCAAATCTAGAAATGGCCTTCAGGTATTTAATTTTGTCTTTTTTGCTGTTGTTTTCACAAACACTAGCCTGGAAGAAGCTGGGGAACTCACCTTACATACTAAAAAAAGATAGTAAACTCAATTGGAAATTATATATAAATTCATCCCAAATCTCAAACTCACCTTATACCTTCCATCATGAACCTGTAACATTCTTACATTTAAGATTTTCCTTACCACAAGAGTAAAGGTCAATTTAAGAGAAGTTAATTGCAACAGAGGTCAACAAAAGAGGAGACTGAACACAGTATTCTGGACACAGAATTTATATTCAGAAAATGAAAAAAAGAGACTGCCTTTCACAACATACAACCAAGCTACATAAGAAAGAGAGTATTTTCTCCACTCACTCTTTCCTGCTATTATTTTGGTAGGTATTTTCCTAAATGAATCAATCTTTTTGCAGGTTTCAGCTCACTTTCAGAGCAGCAGCCAATGACTTCTCCACAACTCAATTTTACATCCACAGCCACCAGTCAAGTGAGAAAGAACTCGCCCATCTTGGGATATGCCAAGTACTGGCTCTTCTAGATATCTCATTTTGTTGGGTAAAAAAGAAATACAGTAACAGCTTCCAGTATGTCATACAGGGAAGAAAATTATTACATTAAAATTTGTACATTATTGCCCAAATGTCTGCTCACTTTCTCAACTGGGGGGAGAGGGTAACCTTGTTTTCTGTGCTAAATTGTCCAGTTGTAGTTTGAACTCCCATTTCACACACTTGCAGAGTATATGCATTTCTTCATCTGTTCTCATTTGTTATGGCCTCTGACTTATTTTCCTTATATGCAATTCACATCTCATAAAGCAGGTTTTTTTGTTGTTGTTTTGTTGTGTTTTCTTTTTTTTTTTTTTTTTTACAACAGTCCTTGTACAACTGGCAAGAAATGAACCATATGCTCCCCTAAATTACTAATTCTGCTTACTAACTAGAAAAGCAGGAATAGTGTTGAAGTCTCATTGCACGAAAGCCTTTGCTTTCTGCTATCGTTTACTCACAAGTCAGAGCAACAGTGTTTTCCTATAATGCTGATGCAGTCTTGAGCACAGCAGGAGATTTCTCTGCAGGACCATGGAGAGTACCGTCATTGTTCTCAGGGACATCCTGATGCTCCCAGGACCCAGCAGAACATATTTCAAGAAAGCAAATCTTTTCAGAGGGGAGAAAAAAAGGGTATGAGTATAGGTATGGGTACCCCTCGTGACAAGCTGTAGACAAGGCACATATATGTGCTGGTGAATTACAGGTGAAATTGCCCTCAGGAAATGTTTTCTTTTTCTCCATTCGCTATACACTCAACACTTCATGCCTGTTATTCAGTGCCTGTAATAGGAAAACAGTTTACTTAAGGAGATTTGCATAGGCAGTCCAGTTTTTCTGGATTTTTGAAGTGTATCCTGAAGCAGGACTTTAAAATCTTTTGGCAGTGTACAAAGGTCTTTGAGTCCTCCTTTCCTCAGACACTTTTCGTGACATTTGCCTTCGCTTGTACTGTTTAAAACCCTCAGTCATGGTCATGTAACTTTCTTGTGGCAACAACGGCAACTTGCACACATAGGCAGTTTTACAGAAAATATGGGGTTTCATCTGGCTCCTACACTGACAAGTCTCCTCACTGAGGATTGATAGCAGCACTGTAGATCCCAGCTTGAAAACTTTTGTTTCAAATATTAATGAGCGTAATTGTCTCTCAATAGGAACTCTGGAATCTATTTCATTTTGGTGGGTTTGTTTCCCCATACAATTTTCCTGATAGTGGTTTTACTAAAAATCTGAATATTGGACAGTGAGTGTGTTTTAGCATACATGTTTTGCAATGTACAATCAGTATTAAATTGAAAAGTATAATTCAGATCACTTGTCATCTCACAGTTCCATTGTGATGATCAGCTGGGAGAGCTGAAGTGTCTCCTGCTTGTCAATGACTTACAAGAATATGCAGAGCCAAGAATGCACAATACTTTCAATACTTAGTCAGAAAATAAATGTACCGCATCCTTTATCAGAAGTGGTACTCCTCACCAACACATAGCACTGAAAGATCATTAGGCATTCTCATAAGAGCAGCTGTAGTTATAAAGAGAAACTCAACATAAGGGGGAAATACTCAGAAGCTGATGTTCTGTCTTCTTTAACAGTTTTCTTGAATGCTTACTTTGCTTTTAATCTCTTACCTGGCAGACAACTTATACTCCAGCGGATAAGATCTCTGAAGAAAAAGAGCTCTGAGCAGAATGTAACCAGTTGACTAATCAGGTGTCAAATGGCTGCCTATTTACACAGAGCGAAACTACTATTTCTCAAAAAAGGCCATTGTAAATAAGTGAGCATAAAAATGGCAAAACTGAAAAAACCACATCTTCTTCCACATGGATAACATTCACAAATGCAGTGCACATGAAAACACACATATATATCAATCAGCATATTATATATATATCAATCACTTTACATCCATTCCAACATTCCTCCTCAGTGATTCTCCAGTGTGAGAGTACACACACCCATGCTTAAAAGATCCTTGTCAATAGGACATGACAGGCATTTAGTTACAGGTTATTAGTGACTTGAAAGACAAGATGTAAAACTGGACTCTAATGGCAGCTGCAGAAAAGCTTTTTATTTTTAGGGAATAAAAAGAACACTTCATAGTACCAGAAAACAACAGATTTGGAAAAGTTCCAAAAGAATACCTGAAATTTCAGATACTTCTATGGTCTGAGCAAAAGAATACAGCTGGAGCAAACCTAACGCTTCTATTCAAGTCTGTCTCAAAGGAATGAAGCCAACTAAAAGATTAGATGGGATCTGAGTTTTAGACCAGAAATTCAAACAAGATTCCCTTTAATAGCAAATGCTATTTAATATTATTGATGTGTGTGTTACAGTACCCAAAAGCTTGTCTTCTCCTTGGAGAGCTCTGTAATTCCTTTAGTAAGATGACTGTAAAGAAGTTCCCTTCCTCTTTGATAACAGACCCAGAGGGCATTTACTGAGTTCAAAGAGAAGGTACAGATATATTTTTTGCCCTTTGCAGACAATCTTCACAGAAGAGAAACCACAAAAAAACCCTCACTTTATTCCCACATATATTTTATTCTATCGCTTGATTTAATATGAATATTCATGAATAATGTCTCTTTTTCTAAGCTGTGGACACATCTTTACTTAGGTACATATTATCATGCATAATTCTTCACAAGTGATGGCATAACTTTATATAACCTTTATATAGTCTTATCCCAGTAAACATTCTGTTTTCAGAAAATAAAAATAATTCTGTATTAAATGCTACAAAAGATGTTAGCATTGATTTGAAGGGGTAAATATAACTACACAACTTAATATGGCAATGCATTGGACTCAGCATAACCATTTAGCTCACAGAAAAACAGAGGATTAAGCCCTTCAAAAAACAAAATTAATCTGTGAATCCTTTTTTTCTTTTCTTGATTCCTAAATATATTGGTTAAGTCTGGGACATATTTAGACTATCAGGAAATTATCTGTTCTGGGACAGGTGAAATGAGACAGGCAAAACATGCATCTAATTTATTTGGTGGTATTGAGGGGTATTGCAATATTTTGTATATGGTGAGCAGGTGCGTACTTCTATTTATCATTGTAGTTATTCTTCTCTTGTGACACCTCCTCTGCTTCTGCAACCAGTGGCTTCCTATTATGTAACATATTTAACTTCTCTTTTCCCCACCTTTTTAAAAGTACAAAATGTCCTCTTAATTCCTGTTGGCTTTTACTCGGACACATCTACAAAATCAATTTGACTCTTCTCTGACATGCTAAGACTTATGTTTAGAATATATCTATTCTACTTTAGAATATATCTATCCTTCTACTAGTTCTCTGTCTAGGCACTTCTCTGTACTTCTATTTCTTTCTGTATTTGTCAATATTTGAAATTGACAATACTGTCTACAGCGCTTCCTTTTTTTTTTTCTTTTTAATTGAATATTCTTGTATCAGGTATACATCTGACAAACCACCTTTTGCCAAAGTAAAGTATAGGCCAAGTTCACAGCTTTCAGCATTCATATGTTCACACATAAACTTGGGCAGACACAGCTTTTATCTGTGCTTTGCAAAAAAAAAAACCACAGGAAGGACTTCAAATTCTGAGCATGTAACTATCAAAACATACTTTCTCTCTGGCTTGTGGAATGCAGGCAGAGCAACAGACTTTGGAAAATCTTCTCAATTGCATCCAAATTCCACTTTCTCCTGGGACTGTAAGAGATGAAAAGTTTCATAGAAAAAAATCTACATCTTTACCTTTGAACAAGGAACGACACGAGCAAGAAGACTAATTTTTGTTAGAAAATTGTTTTCCTTTTCTTCTGCATTTTGGTGTCATTCTTCTCCAGCACTCCCCCTGTAAGCATCTTTTTACTCTGAAACTATACAGTACAGTAATTTCTTCCTGCATGTTCTCTTACAGAAGAGTGCAATTGAGGTGATCCTCTTGTCACTGATGAAAAGTTCCTCAGTGGGGAACACTGGTGAGTACTAAGCCAGAAGAAGACCTTTTGCCAACAGCCATTACATTTCCACATAGATACCACCTTGTTGACATGGCAACTTGAACTTCATCCTTTATGTACAGTTATTATCTGCCATCTACTAGGCTGACACAAGAATTTCACCCTTTCATGGGAATAAAATATAGACCACATTGTCCCCTGGAAATAGTTTTGGTTTACCAAATGTCACAACAAGAAGGAAAGCTCGTTCTGTACTAAAACACTATATTGCCGACCAAAGGCAATTAAAACATTATTCCTATAGTCCTGTGGGAGCTGCATTCTTTTGATTCTCCTCCCCATCCCTCCGGGAGCAGGGAGAGGGCAAGAAGTGTGTGTGGGGGGGGGAGTGGTGAAATAGAGACTGCATGATTTATGGCTGACTGGGTTTAAACCATGACACTTTTATACTTCTAACTTTTATATTAAACTTTAAAAAACAAAACCTCAGCAAACTTTCTCATTCTAGACTTATCTACTACATGTTGTAAAGTAACTTTTTGTCTACAGAATAAGAAAAATAAAGTCAACCAAGAATAATTTTTTTATTCAACAATAACATTGTAAAGTACCAATATGGGCTGTGATGTGGCTCCTGTTCTCTTAGGGTGTTTTTAAACCATTAAAATATTGACAACTGGCATGACACATTGCTGTGGTTTAATCCCAGCTGCCAACTAAGTGCTACGCAGTCACTTGCTCATCCCCATTGTGGGATAGGGAGCAGATTAGGAAAAAAGGGTGAAATGAGTGGGTTGAGAGAAGGACAGTTTAATAATTGATATATAACATAACATGATACAATATAATATCATAGAGTCATAGAATCACAGAATGGTTTGGATTGGAAGGGACTTTAAAAATAAACTAATTCCAATCCCCCTTGCCATGGGCAGGGACACATTCCATTTTATATATATAATAATTTATTATATAATATTATAATTATTATATAATAAATTTTATAATAAATAACAAAAACATAATTATATTATATGTAATATAAATAATCTTTTTTAAAATATTGTCATAAAAGGGGGGACAACAAAAAGAGAGGGAGAAATTAAATCAAAGAAATGTCAGTGGTGCACAATGTTATTGCTTACTACCCACTGACCAATACCCAGCCTGACCTGAGCAACGATCTGCCCTTCTGGGCAACTCCTCCAGTTTATATACTGGGCATGACTCCTCCAGTTTGTATACTGAGCATGATGTCCTGTGGTATGGAAAACCCCTGTCATGGTTTTAGCCTGGGCAATAACTGAGAAACATGCAGCCACTCACTCAGTCTCACGCTTCTTCCCTGCCTCTGCTCCTGGCAGGATGGGGAGGAGAATCAAAAGAATGTAAATCCCATGGATTGAGATAAGAACAGTCCAAAAACTAAGGTACAATGCAAAACTACTACTACCACTAATAATAACAATGATAAGGGAAGAGAATATAAAACTAGAACACGAAGGGGGAAAAAAAAACCAAAACAATAAACACAAGTGATGCACAATAAAATTGCTCACCACCCACTGACTTATATCCAGACTGACCTGAGCAGTGATCTGGGCCTTCCAAGTAACTCTACCCAGTTCATATACTGGGCATGACATCCTGAAGTATCTAATATCCCTTTGGCTAGTTTGAGTCAGGTGTCCTCCATCTGCTTCCTCCTGGCTTTCCATGCCCCTCCTCACTGACAGAACATGACAGAATGGAAAGTCCTTGATCAGGGTAAGTGCTACTGAGCAACAACTAAAACATCAGTGTGTTACAGCGTTGTTCTCAGACTGAAGACAAAACACAGCACTGCACCAACTACTAGGAAGAAAATTAACTCTATCCCAGCTGAAGCCACACACATTTCCTCTTCTTGCTTTTCACAAGTGCTTTCACTATGCAGTGTTTTCATTATTCAGAAAGTGAGTGAGAAAAGATTGCCAAGGATGAAAAGAATTAGATACATTTTAAAATACAGATTTTACTTTTCTCCAAGCATTTTTTTTAGTAAAATTTATAGCGATGATTCCCTTTGTTACAAGCCCCCTGTATCTAAAGTTGTTACAGCAAAGCTAACATTATGTGCCAAATTCTGCAGTATGTGTTAATCCATTTATGTATTTCTTAGTACTGTCCTGAAGCACATTCATCATTTATGTATGCAGAATTTGAATGAAACTAATTACATTTAAAGATACAATATTTCTATTTACAATTCAATAGCAGTACACAATTTCAGGTTATTAATCTTATGTCTCAGATTTTCATGTTGAAATTTCTATGGAGCTCGTCCCAGATTTGTGCCAGAGATTAATTGCAAAAAGACAATATAAGTAATTTTCATTTACTTATTAATATATCCTGGTTCCTAGACTCATTAAATACTGTATTCAACATATGTGACTAATGAAGGTACACAGCTGGTAAATTTTCCTATGGCAAAGTGCATTAAAATCCTCCTGTGCACCTTTCTTTTACAGGCATATTAATAAGACTGCTTATAATCGGACTGTTGAATAACATCTTGAGGACAGCAGCCACTTCAGGAAAAGAGATATTATTTCAAAAGGCCATATTTACAGCTTTACTAAGTACTAAAGAGTGTACGAACATTATATTAGAACTTATCCTTTATCTACTTTAAGAGGGACAATTCTTAACTACGTGATCTCAACTGCCATTGTGGTTGAGCTTCATGGGAACTGGTGGTGCTTATCACCGTGCTGGGATAAGATTGAAAAGAACAAAACACTGCATTTCATTACAAACTCTGTAACCTAGCTTGGATTTAGACCAGATCTCATGTACTTTACAGTAAAATATCTCTCAATTACCTTTAGAAAAGTAGTTTCTAAACAAACAAATAAACAAAAACACAAGAAAACAAACAAACAGACAAACAAAACCAAAAAACCTCCAAACAAGCACAAAGCTCTGTTTCACAGTAGGTTCAATTGCTAAGAGGAGTCCAGTACCCAGTTACTGATCAGGATGCTCCTAATTCTGTAGAATTTCCTGGAGTGTAATAACCACCCACTAGAGCTGTCAAATTAGTCTGTACAGGACTATAGCCATATTTTCCCCAGTGCATGCAGAGACACCAAGTAACAATGTTGAAGACCATACTTCTATAAGGTTCACATAAGTAGTTATCAGCTTGTCTATCCATAGGTGGAGACATAGATCTTCCAGTGACCTGTATGACTTCTATGCTGCAACATGGTGTTTGAAAAGCAGACATAAAACATATTCAGTAAACTTCACCTTCTTCACTGCTGCTCCTTGCCCTGTAGGAATAGCAGACTGGGCAAAATAGGTAGCATTGACCAGCTCCCTGTTTCTCCACAGAATTCTCCTCACAGGCTGCTGAAGAAATTGACAGTTCTCAGACATGTCTATCACTGTACTGGTCCTGTTCCCCCCTCACTTTCTGAATTTTCTGGAAAAAATAAAGTGACAGATTTTTTACCATATTAATTTCTTATTTTCTTCTTTACCTTTGCAAGGCCTTTCTATGGCTTTTCCAGGTTTAACTTATTCTCCTATCCCTTTTCTGCCACTTAGGGCATTCTGCCAAGGGTTGACAGGTCAACCTGACATTGGCTGACTGCAAGATGAAGATATTGGATGTATTGATATTGGATGTATTTATATTGGATGTAAACACTTTAATAACATGAAATTAGTAATTACAGTAAAGTCTAATATGCCAAATGAAGACCCAGAATAATTCAGATGACTAAACTAAAGCTAACACATATGAGCTGCTAGTAATGTGACCTCTAAGAATATGAGGGGCGGTTGTTGGAAAGAACTGTCATTGTCTCCTGCTGGAGCCAGAAGGAAGCCAGCAGAAAAAGAAAAGAGTATGAGATTTAATAGAGAAACCAATAGCTTTTATTTGCTTCTTCCGACTTAGAGAGCTGAATTCAAAATCTGTGTATTAACATCCCACTACTACCAGTCTTGCATGTGTAATTGAACTGCTTCATAATTTTACTATGTGAATCCTGACCCAGAACTGGTTAGTTTGCTTAATATGGTTTCTGAATAGGCCAATCACCAAAATTTGAGGAAATAGAAAAAGTATTCATGTCTTCACCACAGATAGCTGTGCAAACTTACAGCTCCTTCACTAGAATAGTAAATCTAACATGGAGAACCATGGAGAACCATCAGAACAAATGTAAAAGCTTTTAGTAGATGATTGAGGGATTTGGCCCATGATGGGTATGGCATATCCTTCTTGGCATTTGTGCTGGGACAATGATCTGTCTTCACTAGGTGGGGTGGCTGCTGGTGGGTACATATTAGAGAAAGTACAATCTATTTCCAGAACCAAGGTTAGGATGAAAGTCCAAAAAGCCATAAGTGATGGCTGCTGTTCATTCTCTTCTACTGATTTCTAGAAAATACAATGTCATCTTTTTGCAGATCTGCCTTCCTTTCTCTCAAAATTTCACTCTCCAGACTGACTCACTCTCTGCACTTAGCATATGTACACAGAAGATATTTTCAAACTAGCTTTAGGCTGGTCTTCATTTTTGCAATTTTTTGCCAGGAGCTATATTTACCAGAAGTCACGTGTATGTGGGATTTTGCCATAAAGCCAACCTATTTAAAACCACTAGTACCAATAATAAACTCTAAAATTAAAATGGGGAGGAGGATGGAACCTAAAAATGTGGTCTATTTTAGGTAGTGTATCGATGTTTCTATTTTGAAGAGAGTTATCTCCAATTGTGATTCTATTTGCCAGTGAAAGAGCATAATAGCAAACTGAGTAGATTAATTTTCAGCAAAATATTTCAGCAAAGGAAAGGGTACATGCATGTGTTTTGATAGCTGCCTTTCTCAATTTTATAGTCAAATGCAGAATCTTTCATTCAGGCTACTAGAAGATAATAACTCTTTGAAGAAGACATTAAAAATTTATAAACTCACAGATTTGATGTCACACAGCAGATAACATTTATGCAACAACTTTAAGGAAAAGAAATATCTCATTTCCTTACAAACTTCGTATTGAAATTAACTCCATTGCTAGGTAAGTTTTTTTTAAGTATGTTTGAATAGCTTTTGTAAATTAAATCAATCAATAACAGGTGATTGGCTACTCTTCTTGTACCTATCTTTACACATGCTAGTCAGGATATTATCACAAATATTTATCGTATGTTAAGTACTAGCAATAAGAGGCCCAAATAGCTAAACCTATTGGCTTTATATTCAGTTGTGCTGTGTAAAGTTAGGTACAGACCTAAGGCTGATACTAACGATCAACTTTTCTTTTGCTAATAGCCAGGTTTGCTCTTCTTGGACAAAAACAGGGATGGCAATTGTTCATCATCTCTTTTCCAGGATGCACCCATGCTAAAATGATATATTTATGTAGACCAAATGATTCATATTTTGCCATTAGCTTATCAGCTACTTTTTCAGCTGAGATAATGTTGCAAAATTTGGCTGGGAGTTATTTTCATTTGTGGACACATGGCATCTGCAACCATGGAAATTCCAAACACTTTCCAGTATTTCTATGCTACCAGACAGATAAAGGAGAATAATTCATTGTTAACTTGTCTTTAATCTCTTTTCCTCATCTGTCTGGAATTTCCAGGAAAAACCAGGAGATGCCTGGTTTTATTCTGAAATAGGTGGAAATGTTACAGCACATTCTCCCTAGGGGGTGTCTGCCCTGGTTCTGGGTACCTAAAGAGGTAGGTTTAGGTTTCCTTTCCTTACGGTGGTAATAAAGAGCTGTGGCAAACAAAAAGCTGAATAGGAAAGGCTGACGGAAGGACAGCTGGAGAGCCCAAGGGCAGAAGCTGGCTACTAAGAGTCCTCTGGTGAGTTTGTAGGGCTGTGTCACCACAGCCCTTCTGTGCCTCTTTTTCTCCAGATCACTTCCTTGCTCTTCAGCTTCTGCCACCTCCATCTCTCCACCCAAGCCTACCACTGCACCAAATGACTATGATTTCTGTTGCTGCTGTGCATTTGGACTGACTGGTACAGACAAGTTATGAGAGGAAGCCACAAGAAAGCTGAACCCTCCTACTGACTCTGAACAGATCTTTGCTTTTGTAACAAACCAGGGTGTATCCCAATATCTGGGCTGTGATCACAATTTGGGACTAGTCTAATCTCAGCTACCCTGGAGAGTGTGTCTTAGTTTGAGTAAAGCAGAGAAGTACTAAGAAAATTGCAATATTAATAATCATTTTAAGTAAAAATTCTTCATATTTGCCTTACACAAATAGTGCAATCTGAAGCTGAATGCAACTGAAGAAATTGGGTCTTGTGTTTATTTAATGTGGTTGGGTCAATATGTCTATGATTTGATGTTGATTTCACAGCCACCGAAGAAATAACTGAAAGTGTTTATAATATTCTCTTGAAGCATCTGCCTCATAAAATGAAAACATAATGTTTCCAGAAAACACTTGTAAATTGGCTTTGTTGTCTGTCATTAGAAAATCATCTTTTGTGTCATTTGCAATCTGAAATACTTGTAACTGACCTCTTCTTCATAATAACCGTTCTTTGTTTTTACACCTCAATAAGCTAACAGAAGGATCTGAGTTCTTATCTCATAATTCTCTCTCTTCTTTTCACTCTGCTTTTCAACCTGGCACACAGAAAAATAAATCTGTTAAGCGCATAAGTACCGGGTCCTATCTCTTCAGTGCTAAAAAGTTCTTTGAATTAAAAAAGATACACTTGTTGTTCTTCCCCTTCAAGCCTAATAACACATATTTAAGGTAACTGACAGCCACAAGTGACACTGCTTACCATTTCTTGAAACTTGCACTTCTTGATAGCCATAATATCCTTTTAAATAACTGTTGCTTGCTACTTTTCTTTAAGAGAGAATTATTGTTTTAACAGTACTTCATTAGCACAAAAATTAATCTTTTTGGATCTGAAGGACCTGTCTATGTACAAACCTAACTCCTTCTTGTTCCTTCTCTGAAGCTGGCAGGGAAGCCAGCCAGAAGGGGCCAATGGGCTGACTGGAGCAGATGCCCTTTATACAGCCCATTGTTCAAGGCCTCGATGAGTCTCAGATGATAGGATGCTCTAAACTAAAGCCTTTTTTTTTTTTTAAGTGTAATTTCTATTTCTTTGTCAGGTGGAAGGACCCTACAATGGTCATCTAGTCCTGACCACTTCAGGGCTGACCAAAAGTTAAAGCATATTATTAAGGGCACTGTCCAAATGCCTCTAAAACATGGACAGGTGTGGGGCATCAACCACCTCACTAAAAAGCTTATGACTCTGCTTCAGCTTGTTTTCATGCCTTCACTGACATATGCCTGACCTTTATCACTGCTTGCAGTTACACAGGCCTTCACCCTGGGTGGTTATGAGAGGCTGCTTCAGGAGGAGATGGAGGAGCTGCAGTTTCTAGCACAATGTCATGGTTTAAAACCAGTTTCTATCTCACCCCCTCTTTCTTTCCTCCCTCCCCCCCCCCCCCTTCCCCCCCCCCCCCCCCCGGCGGGGGGGGGGGAAG
>NDXB01005199.1:0-24305 GCA_002631895.1 Agapornis roseicollis
AAGTCAAAACACCAGCTACTAAAGAGAAGAAAAACTAACTGCAACTGCTGAACCCAGGACAGATATATTCTTCCACTGATATCTTAGTTTATCGTATAAAAGGCCTATCTAAAAGACATCAAGATAACCCAGCCAAACAACTCCCAAACCCCACAGCTTTCTCAAATTAAGATGACTAAGCAGCAACATTGCAACAACCAAGTTTTAGAAAGCGTAGAGTGAAAGTGGTTTTGCATGAGTAGCTCCTAAATTGCTGGTAAAGACCAGGCATGGAAGGCCAGTGCCCTTAGTTTTGTGAACTTTTTCATCCTACTCCCAGATCACTTTCCTACAGCTGCAGTTACTGGTGTTGTTTCTGTTGCCAGGGAATTAGTTTGTGGCTTTATAAGTCATACTGTTCTCAGCAAATGAACTAGTGCTAATGTAAGATTATCAGAGCAGCATCATTATGAAAAGTATTTGGTGATATATAGCATACAGGTTACATTCTCTGCAGGTTAAACTCCTCTGAAATGAACAGCCTTTGTTCTTTAGTATTCATAGTGATGAGTATATGTAAATCATTAGTGCATTTAAAAATAACAGTGGTACATATCCTGAGAACGATGGTTCACAGGTGTGACAATGACACTAATTGCTGTAACTACATGAGACAAGATGGTATGAGGTGTCATGGTCCAGTCACTAAGAAATGGAAGGCAGATATGGGATTTGTCAATTGGGGTAACAAAACAAAACAAAAAGTCATCTAAAGGCAGGTTGGTATACTCAGTTAAAAACCGACTTAACCACCTTTGAGTTACTTATGTCTTTTCAAACCCTTAGGACATCAAGACTGGCCACTGACCAAATCTTCCATATGCCTCCAAGTTTCAGCTAAAATGAGTGAGCTGGGAAGCAGGTTTACTCTTTTGAACAGACACATAGGTGCTGCCAGAATTTGATCACAGGTGGGATGACAAGGGGATAACATAGAAGATCAGATGTGGCCTAATGTGGGGGAAAAAAGGCATTTGTTACTCCAAAAACTCTGTGAATACATTAACATAGAAGCTGGGGCAACTCTAATATAGCTTGCTCACTGTGGACCAAGCAAAACCCAACTATGATTGCTAGACAGATAAGGGAAAGAGGAAGGCAGTGATATACAATGAAAGGTGACAGCAGTAAAGATTGATATGAAGAGCAGAGAGAGTGGGAGAAACAAACGATACATCTTTGTGTCTCACTCTTGCAAGAACTCGTGCTTATAACTAAATGAAAAGGATATAAAGATTGCCAGGTCATGCACTAAAACCTTCTGAAAGTTGCACTGCCCTTGCAACTTACTTCCTGGATTAGACATTTCTGCATAACCTGTACTTAATGCCATGCTATTACTTTTTCCACAATCCATTTAGTACACACTAGTCACTTCACAGCTTGCTGAGTGTTAACCCCCAGACTAAGTTCTTGAATGAACCAACAGATCAATAGTGAACAATGCAAGAAATTGCAGGAAGAAAATGATAATGTCACAAGTACGGAAGATAAGTGTCACTCTGGAGAACCACTCCCTGTTTCTACATGTAAAGCTGATCTCTAGTATAGAGCTGGGGTTGATATTTGCATTCAAATATTCTTATTTGCGTTTATCTCAGAGCTTATGACTAAATTCTTCCATAGCTTACAAAGGGAGCTTAATTTTGAGACATTGTTTTTCAAAGTGACATACATAACTAACCACCATTTCTTGCACATCAAACTTTCAAGATATTATCATTTGAATGTGGCAGAGTTTTGCAGGATACAAATACACAGAACATCCATCTTTACAAACATTATATCAGAAAACTGTTTCCCCTATATATGTGTTTATAATATCAGCTACAATACTTATCATAGTTTTATTTTTGGTTTTCATGAAAACATGTAACTCTTTGGCCTTCAGCTTTCACCAATGAGTAAATAGACAACGCCAGCTAGCACCAGGAAAGTCTCCTTAGTACTCATGACATTACAAGTTGCCTACCCACATCAAATATTAACGTAGTTCTGAGAACTGAAATCTCTATTACATCTCCTTGACTCTGCCACTGATCCTACAAGTCCATTAATTTTAAGAAGGTTTATTAATCCATAGCCATGATATGTACTTTCTCTGTGCCTCTGCCATAAGCACAGGTGTTTTTAATAGATCAAGTTTTTTATGCTGAACCATATTCCATAATGTATAAGGTTCAGCATATTAATGCCATTATTTGCAAACCTCCCTCTCACATTATACAATAAACTTTACAGCAAGAGACCCTCTCAAGTATCACATCGGACCATTTATTACCATATTCCTGCTTCACCCTTTAACTGTTTTAAGGCTTAAAGCTCACTGTGATTAGAAGTTGCTTATCTTGGTCTGTACAATCATGCTTTTAAGCAAGTAACAGCTAGTGGTTCTTACCTTTGTCTGTACAACCACACTAGATCAACAAAGTGATAGTGGTTTTCAGAAATATGAATGTTAAGTAAATATCCCCAACAAAACTGAAAATTTCAACTTATCTCCTTAAAACTACCTTATTACAGTTTAATGTTGGAAGAAAGCAGATAAGAAGAGGAGGAAAAGAACCCAAACAAACCTGCTGAAATGTTCCTTGTATTCAGCCCAGGAACAACAAAACATTAGAACAAAACTGTGTATGATTTCTGACATCGCTTTACATGGGGGGTTGGAACTAGATGATCTTCAAGGTCCCTTGCAACTCGAATTATTCTGTGATTCTGCTATTTATGATGATGTTCCTACAGTGCAGTACTTCAAAGTCACAACGCAAGATGCAGGAAGAACAGTTTTGCATTTTGCCTTTATCTGTATGTTAACTAACCCATTTTATGGAATTTGCAATCCTCAGATAAATAGAAATTGTGTGCTCTAACTACAATACTAATGACTATATCCCTTATTCAGAAATCAGTGTTTTAAAATCTTATTTTAAGGCCTCAAGTATTTAGCCTTCAGAGTGAACTGTGACAACAGTATTTACTTATATAGTTTAACTCACAGTAATGTTGGATTTTACAGCATCTACAGCTCAAGTACTAATAGGGTGGGAGGGGAAGAGAGGGAGTCTGCACCTTTATATAAAAGCTCTTCCACTTCAATGCATAGTATGCCAAAGGACTTACAACATAAACATTAATTTACCAGTTTTAAACCATTAGATGCTTAAGAAACAGCAGGTTATGTATTCATCTCTCTTTACACTTCCAAGATACTCCTCACAGATATCAGGTAGGACAGAGACGGGAAAAAAGTTGCATGTGCAGGAGCTAGGAAGCCAGTAATTAGTTTTTATATTCTCAAGAATTCCTAAAACAAACACAAAAAACACCTTCATATTGCAAATCTAGCTAGAAAAATGACAGACTTTGTTTTATCACACCATGTATGGGGACAGTCATTCTTGGTAAGCTTGCTGTATAAAGAAGTGCATCTTGAAGTGACAGAGTATCTCTAGATTGGAGGTACCACCAGTTTATTCTGTCCCATTCCTCCCAGAGAAATAATAAGCAACCTTTTGGTCTTTGTAAGTGGAAGCAGCAGTATTTAGTTGTTTCCTATCAAGCTCAAAGTAATGATAGAATAAGGACTGTGAAAGCTGTTTGAACCAATGTATCTGGCAGTAACTTCATGATAAACAAGAAAGGTAATAATCAAAGCACTACACTAGTCCCACACTTAAAGAAAATACAGGGAAAAGATCTAACCTATAGAATGTCTAATGAGACAGTCAAAACCAAACTCTTGTCACTGATCCATTTTATTCTCAACGAAATACATTTATTTTGTTGTTGCTGTTTTTCTTTTAACCAGGCACTGAGTTTAGCTTGAGGATTATCATTAGCACCTGTTCTCATGTACTGGCAATTCTCTCTTTCTTGGCTTTTCTTCACAGATTAAATACTTCAGGTTGACAGGGTTTCCCCTCCCTCCTTTCCCCTTAAACTATCATATTTGATCTTTTAAAATACACTGGACATAGTAAAGGTTTAGCCATTTTATGTCTGCAGAATTCTCATGGTCTGACTGTTCAACATAATACAATGTTGATGTGGTCTTTTTCCCCTCCTGCAGTGTTTCACCTCTGGTTATACTATTTAAATACTTAGCTAAATATTAATCTAGTCCACTTTTCTCTGCTGCAGAACCTCTGTCCTATCCTTTCTACATCTACAAAGAAATCTAAATATAATAATAATCTTAAATTCTCAAAAGCCTTAAGTCTGTGATACAATTATTCCCAATTGCATTTGAACTCATTTTCTCTACGAAAACTTAACAACAGTGCATATCAGCAGCTTTGCCTTATTTCTTTGAGCCCTGGGAGTTACCTGAGTTATGAATATGAACTCTTTATGGTTTTGAAAATGCTGCTTTAAAGAGGCATATCTCAAGTATGTTTGTCCAACAGTGCTCTCCCTCTCCTTTCCTCCCTTTCTTCTGTTTCTCTGCACTTTGGTAAAATCTATCATGAACAAAGGTGGCTGGCTTGATGGACACAAGAAAACTATGTGTATAAAACTGTACTCAGTTTCCTGTAAATCTGTGGTATGGACCAATAAAGATGAAAAGTTTTAAGAAAGGACTGAACCTATCCTCAGTTTACATCAGCTCTTTCGTAACTGTCTAAAACCTATAACAAAGTGTAGGGAAGGAAGTTACACCTCAGAAACTGATCTCACTCTCATTAATACTTCAAAAGACTGAAATAACAAAGGCCAAATAACCAATGAGCTGAAGAGAACTTTTTTTTCCTGCGTATCACCTGCCAGTCACTCTCAACAAGTTTAACAGGACTTTGCCCTGCAAACCAGTCAGTACAAGAAGTTTTATACAAGTGTCTGGATTTTGCCATAAGTTAGTGCGTCATTCTTTCTTGAAGTATTAAAAAAGAAATAAATAAAATAAAAAGAGTAAAGTTACTTCTGCCTATGATCTTAGTTTAGGACCTAAGCATGGAAATAAACAACCTTCAGATTATGGTAATTCACTGTACAACATTTCTTCTAGTATTTTCAGAGAATGGGTCTGAATAATTTTGTTTTAGATAAAACTTATTCTAACATTGTCTTAGGAAATCTGCAAATACGTTGAAAAACAGTTTGAAAACCAATGCCTTTTTGACACTTCTACTTCCTAGCATTTTGACAGTACAACTATTCCTTCAAACCGGAAGAACTTCCTCCTACAGGTAATGTGATTAGGATGACTGCATAAACACTGCTCACCAAGCATCACTTTAACTACCTAAGCACACTGGAAAACATGTTAATTAAAATCAGCATGTAACATTAACTCAGCATTCTGCACAGTAAATGACTTTTGTGTTTAATATTTAAGAAGAGTTTTCATTGTCAACTGATTACAAGTGGTAATGGCATCACCAAGCCAACTCAAACTAGTTTATACTATGGCTAAGATAAGATTTACTCTTCTGTCACGGTATTTTGTACTGCAGACAAGCAGTGTTGCGAGGAATGTTAAACATCAGGTTTTAAAGATCACCATGAACCAACTTTGCCTGCAACTCCACAAATGCAAATCTTACTATAGCTTTATAAGTTCATGTTATTTTAGTTAAATTTATGTACGTAAGATAAACCAATGTGACAGACACATCTGAGAGACTGGAAACAAATTAAAGCAAGTTTTCCTCCTTTTCTACAAAAAAAAATCAGAGTTAGAGCACTATTAATTCACAGTAATGTCTCACTCAAACAGGTTTGTGTCTCACTGATGTATTGCAATTCAGAAACCTCTTATTTTTTACTTTTATTCACATGACTAAAATGGTTTTATAGTAAAAAGTAACTCATAATATGTGTGCATACACACATACACTATAAATAGTAGTGAGAATTGTTATCATACCTAAGCCAGCAACTATTTATAGCAAAATAATTAAAAAAGCAATCTGTAAAATACCAGAGCGCGGAAGGTATGATGATACAAAATCAAAACTTGTCAGGAAAGTGTTAAGCACATATTTAACTTAATCATGCTTTCTACCAAACCCAACAAGAATTAGATTCCAGCTAAAAGTTAAGGGATTCCTTACATACCTTTCTGAATAGGATCTATTTCAATGTACTTTCAATATCAATACTAATGAATAAAATACTACACTACTATTCTCTATCTTAAGGGGGCTGAGAATATTAATAAATTGAATCCCAGGCAAAGGAAAATTTAAGAAATAGCACATGAGAATTATCTAACTTTTTCATATTTCTAATGTGACTTTACTGCTCATGAAAGGCGTCAGATTAACAACTCTCATGTTGAAGTTATGTATAAAGCCACAGAGATTTACTGCAGCAACAGCAACATTGTCAAATTTCGCCTTAAAATGCATTTCTGCTTTGTAGCTGATCAGAGTTTACACACTGCAAAATAACTTGGGTTTGTTTTGGTGTGTTTTTTTTATTCTTTATTATTTTTAATTTCCAGGAAAAAGAGTGTAAAGTGATTTTCATGATGGAAGGAGTTCATTTCCCAGTGTTAAGGGGCCTTCAGATCACATGTGTGCAAGTAAATACTTCTGCATAATCTTACTTCAGCAACTGTGTTGATATTGAAGTCAGGCACTTGATCTTAAGTTGTCAGCCTCCCACAGTGCATTACCTCACTTTTTTCTGAGCAAAGCTCAGTCTCCCCAGTTAACAAGTACCAATCTCCAGGGAGAACCAGAGATTGAAAGTACAATTCCACAGGTGCTCAAGTCCAAAAATTTACATGGAAGCAAATGTTTGTGGATTCAACCACTACTTGCTCCTAGGTAATTATGCTTGTCTTTACTGGGAAGTAACAGCTAATGAGCCAAGACGCAAATGGGAAACAACCTTTTACAAGATGTTTTCTGCACACCCGACCTCACAAGCAACAGAAGTAATACAGTGAAATGCCTTCAATTCATTACCAAACCCACATCTTTCTCATACTAGTACAAACCCATTTATTCTGCCAAACACAAATCTTTAGACTATGTGAAAGCACATTCTAAGAAACATATAATGCTGTGTATGATCACCTCCCAATGTAAGGATTTTAACATTTGCAAGGCACACCTGCAAAGTGCTCTCCTGATACAAGTATCTTTATGTCCATTAATAAAGAAAAAAACAACCCTTTAAAAAACAACAACAAAAAAAAATCCATCAAATAAGCACCAAAACTGATGCACAATTTTGTTCAGTGTCACTTTTACCAGTGCCAAACAAATTCAAACTGAGAATATTTTCTGCTGTCCACCTACCTAGTATTTAAGTAGTGCTTTTATTACCTGTAGTACGGTACTTTCTAAAGAAATTCAGTAAGATCATTGCTCCTTTTTTCCAATAATTGTACCAACACACTTGGACACACTCCCTGATCATGTATACTCAATTTTAAACACTTAGTCTCATTACTTTAATTTCAACATGTGAAATTAAGCATGAGTGCATTTACTAGATCAGAACCTAAACAACTGTGTAAATGCACTATTAAGAGGAACACACTGAACTGTGATTAGTCTACTAGTGCTATCAATGCCTTTTTCCTTTAAGTTGGAACATCTGAAGTTTCCTAACAATTGGAGATATTCTATAATGCATCTCTGCTACAGGAACTGAAGCCAGCTATAGACTGGAGATAAATTACAGCTACATGTGTCAAAGAGGGAAGAAGCACAGAATATATTAAGAGTTGTTTCGCCTCTTCATTTCAACAGTTAGTAGTTTGGGCAAATTTCAGCCTCCATTGAGAATCGAAGGCTGAAAGGAACATCTGCAGATCATTTGCTTCAGCTCCCTCACAACCTCCCCAGGCAATCTATTCTAGAGTTCCATGGGAAGAAAATAGGAAGGAACTAAGTAAGTCCTTGGCAGATCAGCTTTTCAACAGTGCTACAAACAGCTACGCATAGAAGTGTAGTATGTATATCAAATACACTGCAGGAATATTCTAACTTAATGTCAACTGATGACTAAGTAAATGGACAAGACTCATGATTTGAAACTCCATGGTTTCTAATTTAACTTAAAGCACATCAGATAACCATATTATGATTACGTTATTTTTTACAATCTGTGGAGATTGCTAGAACTTCTATTTCTAACCATACTTTTACCAAATGAAACATTAGCTATACTGTGCTAAATCTACTTTTCATTCAATGTGATAAAATACAAATATCAATACCTATCAGCAATAAAATATCAGGAGTGCCATAAAGCGGATTTTTGGTAATATGATGCAGTAGTTACATGAATTACTTGATCTATTCATGTGTCTTCAACCCAGGACAATGATAGCCAAACAAGAGGGATGACAAGCAGCAAGGAAACTGCTAAAGACCATTTTATTCAGTCACATTCAGCAGGATCTTAATCTGGACATTCAAATGTGCCTACATAACTAGGAGCTTTAAGAGCCAATTTATCTGCTCAGCTCTGTACCTAGCAGCTGAGAAAGAGAAGCATTCCTGTTACACAAATGCACTGCAGCAGCCAGTATGGGTCTTGCTCAGTGCTACACAGGAGCTACAAAGCCAGTGACTTAGAATGATGTGTCAGCCCAGATGTGCTGCCATTAATCCATGAATATAACTGCTTCTGCTGCTGAGCTGATCAAGCACACAATGCACTTTTGCAGGTTTGCTTCAGGACTTATGCTTGTATTCATTGCAGGATGATGACACTAAGGTATTTGAAGACCAAGCCATCTGAGAGCTAAAACATGAATTTAGGCGCTTGCCTTTAAATATCTGTGTTAAAAATTGGATGGTTTAACAAACACTGACAGCCAGTTCTCAGGTTAGAGAACAACAGATTAGAAAATAATCCTTGAGAAAGAAATGTTCTAGCAGACTACAGTGCAAAACTCTAATATGTTATCCTAATTTTGTCTTTATTTAATGGCCTGAACAGAATCAAGGAAAGGCTCGGACACTGTCTACCACCACAGCAGGAAGGATTTTGTCTTCTATCTATACTCTGTGATAGATTAAGATAGTTCTGTTTGTGCCTCTGGAGATAGCCTAATATAATTATAGACTCCTCTCATAAACAGGATGAGTAGCTTACAGTGAAAAAAAATCGTAACTTCCCATCTGATCAAATCCATTTCCAAAGTGTCAGTGTATCTTCCCCTTTAAAAAAAATTATTTGAAGTTATAAGCAAAGTCATGAACCCATGTTTCTTCTACAAATAACACAAAAGGGCTTTCTTCCTGCACAAAATGTGTGATTTCAAGGATTCTAACCAAAATTGTTCAGAAAGTCTTATAACTTCATATGTGAAATACATTATTAGGGTCCTATACAGCATCTATTTTTGGTTCTGTTTTTTTGTGGTTTTGGGTTTGTTTTTTTTTTTTGTTGTTTTGTTTTTTGTTTGGTTCCCCCCCAAGTCAAGATTTAAAAAGTAGCATTACTGTTTATCCCCGTTTGGTGTTATTCTTAGTATTCCAACATTTAAAAGGCCATCAGATCTTTTGTCATTTTAATACAAATAGTCTGTAGCAATGATGGTGTTTGGCATAGATACATTTTGCCATGATATTTTAGATAACGCCAAGTCTGTTTCTCTAAATGCATTAAAATTTAATGCAATTTCTCTTAAGAGATTGCACCTAGAGAAGAGATTAGGAAGCAGGCTTCATCATGATAGCACTGATCTTTATCTGTACAGTTCTTCAGGGCTTCTAAAAATTCCTTGTCAGCAACTACCTGAATTTTTAAAGGTGACCTATCAACACTATATTATATATTTTTGTTGGCATAATAGCAGAGACTGTTACATTAGGTCTGGAATAGAGTTTAGTTTCACTACAGCAGAAGTATTTTCCTGTATCCATACCCTTTCAGTCAGGTCCTCAATGTATTGCTTAGCAATGTGTATTAAGCTCTGAGACATGCTGACTTTGGTGGGAGTTACAGCACCTCATTCATTCAATACACACATAAATGTGACACTTGCTGTTACAAGTGAATGGAGCAATCTTTAGAAGATAAAGGCATGGGAGACAGGGACCTTGAGACCTACCACCCAGGAAAGTTAAGGCATAATGAAATTAAGAAGAGGCACACAGGACATTCCAGGAGAAAAAACAGGTATGGTTAAATTTTAAAAAGGTGTTTCTAGTAATAAAACACCTGGAGAATTAAGAGCCACTAAAAATGACCCTGGTCACCTTGAAGGCATTGCTATGGAGACAGCAAGATACCTGACATAAAAATCCTTCCAGACAGGACAGGTCAGTGAATCCTTAAATAGAAAACAACAGTAAATTCACAACATTCCCAGAAGACTTCAGAGCCTTGCTACAAACACTAGTCAAAACTTTTGCTCTGACTCATATATCAAACCACTCTGTCATGTTTAAATAGGTTTGCACAGCATCTAATATTGTAAGTAGCAGCCAACAACAGGAAGTGGCAGGTTACAGACCACTCTAATTGCATTTTGTATTTTTAAAACACTCCCATAACTTCAGGTCAGTATAATTACATATAAACTAATTGGTTTAGTAAGCTAATTTCATCAATAATAGTTTGGGTTGTTTTTTTTTTTTTTAATAAAGAGATAAAATCCAGGGCCGTAACCCCATAAAGGTAGCAAATCTTCCTATGACATACACTTACACTCAAGATCCTATGAAGAAACCACAAAAACAGAGAGCAGTAGTAAGCATCAAACTCAAAAACTGTTCCGTAGCATCCTTCATTAATGTTGTTTAGCTCAGGGTCATGGAAATAAGTTGGCTTTTAGGGAAATAGCAGTGACAGGTTTTACAAAGCAAATAATTCTTGTATGTCCTAACAGAGAGAATGCATGCTACAATTTATCTGTGCAGTTTCCATGCACAAATCATTGTAGTCTAAGATGTATGCAGTGAGTCCTTGGTTAGCTATAAATGATGCTCTGTAGAGCAGGTGGAAGGAACAGGCAATGTGATAAGGATTGCAGATTGTTCTCTGAATAACCTAACCAGAATTAGCATGTCAGGACGAACAGAAACGCTGAGCAGATGGTTCCCACAGAATTTCAGCTAGGTAAACCTGCAGATGATTGCCTTATATCTACCCAGACATTAAATGTTACTTCAGGTATGTCTCATGGTTGATATTTCCAAAGGCACCCGAGAGTATTAAACATCTGAAATCTCATACAGCTTGAAAAAGTTAATCATCCAACTCACTTGTGCTTGCTTTCAAAATGAATTTTGGCTCAATATTATGTCAAAATACTCTGAAATGCTGTGAGCTCATGTTCCTATGCAAGCTAAATCCACTGTGCTGTGCTAACTTGCTTCTTTCAATACCAAGGGGAACCATGCAAATGAAGAGACTGCATTTCTCAAACAGCAAGTTGCTCCTCAGTGCCCAGAGAAATGCAAAGTTCATTTATGATAATTTCACATAAAACAAAAAAAGAAGGAACAGTATTAAAAGAAAATCAAGTATTTAAATCCAACAGGTAAATAAATTAAGCTCCTTTTCAAAAATAACTCTTCATAATGAAAATTATGTAATACCTTAATATCTTTCCAGCAATAAAAATATTACAAAAGCAGATGTTATGTATAATACATTTTAGTTTTATTAAAACAGAAAGAAAACCAGCAAAACCAGAAAACATAACTGCTTTCACCTGAAGCAGCAGCCACTTGGCCCAGGGTTAAATTTTCTGTATAAAGGCAAAATCTGCTTTTATTTACATCTCTGCACCTCCACTGGGGTTTACTGGGTCTAGAGATAAGAGTCAACTACAGAATGCAACCTGGAGGCTATGGGAAAGAGTCTGCACTCCTTTGCCACCAGTTTGGTTGTTTGGGTCTTTTTGAAACTCAATTACAGTCAGACTTTGTCCTTCATTAGCCTGACTTTGATATCCCCAAGATACAAGACAGTGAGATGGATGAGAGCTGATCAGAAGTTCCACTAAAGTAATGAAATTGTAGAAGACGATACATTGTAATGCCTCTTAAATTGTACCAACGATCTTCCACTGTCTTTTAGGGAAGACCTGAATATTAAAGGTGCTCAGCCTCTGTCACTAAGGTTTGTTACTTAAGTCTCAATGCTTTCATAAGATGAAAGCATTGTATCTATATAAGCATTATATCTATAGACCTTACAGCCATTTGCATGATCTGTATCTGAGTTAGGAAACAGAAGCAGTATTATATGTACAATCATGTCTGGTATGTATCTGGAAGGCATACAGATAGATGGTGCTGATGTAAAAACCAAAATGAATATCTATCCCAAAACAAAGATATACTGTGTACATGAAACACCCCAGTGGATTGCTGTTTGAAGGGGGACCTCATGACCTATTAAAATTACAATCTCAGACTACAAAAGAAAAGATAGGAGAGGTGATCAAAATTCTCTAGCTGCTAGGCATTTTATGGAAAGAGGCCACATTCACTCATCTTATTAAAATTCATGGAAACTGAAAATATCCAAAAGCCTGGAAGAGGTGGGGTCTGAAAATCTATTTCACAGAACTGGGAAGCTTACTCTATATTCACCTTGAAAGCACTTTCCCCATCACAGACTTCCTGAGAGCCTTTTGATTTCTCTCCTACTTAGGAGGTAATTATAGAACTTCTTTTCCTCCCTGACTAATGCATACAGAAAGGGGTCACTTCGGCATTTTATGCAGTTCATCATGGTTTATTCCTAACTAGATCTTTGTTGGAAATTATTTCTCCTTTGTGCTCTCTCCATCTCATCTAGTAAGCTTTATTTTTATTTCTTTCTGTTTCTCATCTCTCATCCTCTGGCTGTATCATTTGATATCATAACTGCTCTAATATTAAATACTGTTGAACTCTGCACTTCTATTTTCCTCTTTTTTCTTACTTTCTCCTTTAATTTTAAATTTACTATTGTCAGTAAACAATGACAGTCAGGCACGGGGATGATGGAAGAGGCAGACTAGCTAAAAGCTACACAGCATATTTCTCCTGTGGATAAAACTTCTAAAAGCTATGACTCTGAAAGAAAAGACTAAATACTTCCCAAAAGGTTTTCTGAGGGCACCAGAATCATGTGGGATACTTAAGATTATCACAGTCATTTCAGTCAAGAAGATTTTGACTTCATGACTTTAAATTGACAATGCTGGATAGATACTTGGCTCATGTGGTCTGACTTGACTCTCGCAGCTTCTGCTGCTTTCAACATCTTGTACAAAGTGACCTTAAGAGGAAGATGTGATGTGAAATTCTGCACCACCCCATGTCCTCATAAGGGAAGTCTGTCTACTCATAACAGTACTACAAAGGTACAAGGGTATCTCTCCAAGCTCTCCATGCTCCCTCCCCTGCCTTGGGAACTTACTAGGTTTAACTTATTAAAAGCTAGTAAGCACAATGTTTTCAAGATTAAACAAAGGCTGAGACATAGACTCACAGAATAAACTAGGTTGGAAAAGACCTTTAAGATCATCAAGTCCAAACATTCCTCTGGGACTGCCAAGCCCACCACTAAACCAAGCAACAGAAATAATGCTGGTTTAGGCAAGTCAGGAGTCAAGAACCCTAGCCTCTGTTTTTCCTAGTAGCTCAACATTATTCTTAAAAGAAAGCTGGTATAGGGTAGGTTTTTTTTAAATTGCTTTTCTAGTGTGGATAAAAAATTTCAGGACATGAACAACAGCACTACTTCAGCAACCAGTTTGCTAAGTATACAAGGATACAGCATTCTATATAGAAGTAGCAAACTTCTGTGTAACTCCTCACACATTTTCTCCAAGTAGCATCTGTGGTCAACAACAGAATAACATTTGACCTGAATTCACCAAACACGTAATTGCTAATAAAAAAAACCCCATGAAATGTTCTTCTATGAAGAAGCTTTCAATGTTTCTATATTAAGAGATAATACAGAAGATTTTCTACAAAGCCCTCAGATAGATGGGCTGCTTCAAAAACAGTCACAGATGTAACTTAACCAAATCTCATGTTGCCAAAAGATTTGCCCCTTCAAGGTATTAAGAACAGAGTTTTCCTCAGCCTAAATGTCCTGCTATCTGTATTTTTGCCAGCTCTCCCACTCCCTTGAGACAAATTATTAATTATTTCAATAACAGTTTTTGAGGCTTTTCTGAATCTAAGATAATTCAAGCACAATGAATCTAAGTATCCTTATATACATAAGGTGCCTTAAAAGAGAAACTTGTAATATTTATCAAGCTTAAGCATAGGCTTCCTCCCCCTCCTCAGTGAGCAACATTCATACGACCAAGTCCAAAGGAAGCTAAAGGAGCACCTATGTTTTTCTCTTCACTCCTGTCTGTCCCCCTGGCATTAATTTCTCCCTCTTTCAGAATCCTATTTGGCACATTGAGGAAGCTTTTCAATAAATCAATACTGTAATAAAAAGTGACTGCCCCTATGTACTCCACATATTAAGCAAGTTTCTCTTGTACGGATAAAACCATCCACCTTATACTCTGTATATGACATTCATTTTGAATAACAGACCTTAATAAAAGCACCTGGCAAAAACGTGAATCTAGAATAGCTCAACGTTGTCTGTTTTGACAATATTGCTCCTGATGACGCTTAACAGCTAACCAATTTGATTTGGTTTCAGAAAGAATTCTAGCATTTTGCTGTTTTCAAAGTTTACTTTTGAAAAACAATAACCATCGGAAACAACTGCTATAAGAATAGGTATGTTACCTAATAATATCTATTTTTGTCAGCAAAATGGAAGGCTACTGTTTTCAGCAAGAATGAAATTATCAGCTCATCCATGAAAGAAATGTTACAAACCCCCTCAAATCATGTTTCATTCTAAAATTATTATAGCATAAATATCCCTTGTCATGGTTTAACCCCAACTGGAAGCTCAGCCCCATACAGCCGCTCACTCACTCCCCCCATGGTGGGATTGGACAATCAGAGTGAAACTGAGAAAACTCATGGGTCAAAATAAAGACAGTTTAAAAGTAAAGCCAGAGCTGCATACACAAGCAATGCAAACCAAGGAATTCATTCACCACTTCCAATGGTCAAGCAGGTGAGCAGGGCTCCATCACATATAATGGCTACTTGGGAAGCCAAAGAACATTCCAAATGTTTCTTTCCCCAGCCCTATACTGAGCATGATGCCATATAGTGTTGGGGTCAGATTTCCCAGCTGTGTTCCCCCCAACTCCTTGTGCACTCCTAGCCCACTCACTGGTGGGTTGGGGTAAGAAGCAGAAAAGGCCTTGACTCTGTAAACAATGCTTAGCAATAATTAAGATCATCTCCATGTTATCAACACTGCTTTCAACAAAAATCCAAAAGACAACCCTAAACTAGCTACTGTGAAGAAAATTAACTCTACTCCAGCCAAAAAGAACACATACCTGTGGCACCTATATGGAAAGCAATATATACATGGTAAAACTGCTCCCCAGCACATGTACATACAAAGAGCAAACTACCTTCCAAAATGTTGCGCTTAAGAGGACAATTTTCAAAACTACATCTCTGTCTCATGTTTACTCTATGAAATTAATATGACAAAAAGGCAGGGAAAATAAAGCCATAAGACATTCATTGAAGAATACCAACAACAAAAAGCTATCTGCTTGTTCCAACAATTGCCATCAACCCAAATGCGCTTTGCTAATCTGGATTCAGGCCTCCTGACAGCAGCTGCAACTTGAGCCACTGTTTGAGCAAATCACTGTTCTGTCCTCACAAAAAAAAAACACTGCAAAGTTGTACAATTGCAAAGCTCCTAAAAACACAGTTAGTCAGCATTATAACAACATAAGCCTCCATTTCACTTACCCAGATATTTCCGTCTTGGTGGTATGGTTTCCAGTTTCTTCCTGTATCACTATAGAGCATCCGATACTGAGTGACCCAGTCAGAGCTACTGTATCTGCCTTGAGTTGCAACAGCACTGATCTGCTTCCTGTTCCCAAAATCCACCTGCAGCCACTGATAATGATCACTGTCTGATGGAGACCAACCTCCTGCACCTGTTGGATTGAAACAGAGGAGAGATTTAGACCTCAAACACAGGCTTTGAAGTGAACACATTGTGAAGATGCTGACTGCTGGAAGGCAGCTCAGCTGAGAGCAGTGTGATACCAAAAATACTTGAAAACATACAAGAGAAATACAAGTGCATTGTTTTGTTTTTTTTTTTTTTTTAAGGTGCATTTTCAGCACATGCTTCAAAGCCATTAACTCTGTTGCCTGTATCATTTCTCAACATAATTATAATGATTTAATGGGCTGCCTGCTAATGAATCAGTGCCTTTATAATGCCTTAGCTACAGTGTATTAGTTTTTGCCAAGTTACAATTGTTCCAAGGGTTGACCCATTTGCTATGAAATCCTTCTTTAGAGCAAACTGGGACAGATCAATAACCATCCTTGAACTCTGTACACCTTTTCAATAATATTTCCTGTTAAAAAGATAACATAGATAAACCAGGAGGAAATAAGAGCAAGTTCTATGCTTTCCTATGTTTCAGGATAGCACACAAACAAAAAAGATCTACCAGTAGAACTGAAAAAGGAGCAGGTAGCACATGGCTGGATCCAGCTTTGATCTGCTGAGTGTACAAGCTGTCCCAGATTACATTGGCAGATGCCTCACAGAAGTGTTATTGCTCTTTATTGGTCTATAAATTAACTTGACAGTAACACTATTAACAATATTCTTCTAAGCCACAGACTACATAGAACTGTTCTAAATAAAGAAGGCCAGTGATGCATCGATACATTCATGCAATTCCTTACTCTTATGAAATAAACAAACAAACAAACAAACAAACAAACAAAACGGGAAAACTGTAGTTGGGTACCACCAACAACAATAAGCATTGTAAGATAGATACTACAATTATATAGAATCATAGAATGAACTAGGCTGGAAAAGACCTCTAAGATCACTGAGTCCGACCATTATCCCACGACTGCCAAGCCCACCAATAAACCAAGTAAGTAAGGGCAAGCTGATCTCCTCTCCTTGCTGCCCCTCACAATCTCCAGTCAGTCATCCCTCATCTCCCCTCATGACTGTCCTTCATGGTCTCCAGTCAAAGCCAGCCCACACATACCTCACATAATGGCCTAGTCTGTATAGCTACCATCCCTACCCCTCACAGCCACACCTTATTTCCCCTCTCAAAATCTCCCATCATGGCCACTTGCCATAGCTCATGGATGCCACTGCTCTCCTCTCATGATCTCCCCTCACCCCTTATAGACATCCCTCCTCTCCCCTCAAGTCTGCCCCTCACAAACTCCCCTCACGAGCTCCCCTCACGCGTGCCCCTCATGAGCTCCCCTCACGCGCTCCCCTCATGCCTGCTCTTCACGAGCTCCCCTCATGAACTTCCGTCACGCCTATCCCTCACAAACTCCCCTCGCATCTGCCCCTCAGAAGCTCCCCTCATGGCCACCCTTCCCCTCCCCTCATGATCTTCCCTCTGACTCACCAAGCTGTGTAATCTGGGGGAACTGACTCCTTTCTCCACTGTGTTTGTGATATGTGTAACCTCTATTGAGTCAAGGATTAATAAATGTCCCTCTTTTCTCAGGTGCATGACTTAAGTAAGTTATGAAGAAGTCAGATTAGATAAAAGTTTGCCAGCTGTGAGATCCTTGCAATGGCCCTAAATTCATCAGAGGAAATGAAGTACGTTTGTGTCTTCATTCACTTTTAAGTAGGTAGAAACCCCTCACACCTCCAGAAATGTGCACACGCTCACAGCTCAGCATATCGCTGAATGGTTTGCTGGGTAAAATCCAGCTTCTTCACTGGAATTAAGAAATTGGCTTGATGTTGGACTGGGAACAGAGGAGTTACCCCCAAAATAGTTGACATATTTTGCCTTTTTAAAGGAACAGTGAATTTGGAAACCAAACCTGGTTTCCATAAGATGGCATTATATTTGGGGGGGAAAAAAAATGCCTATCAATATAAGGAAAACTAGAGAATAATTCTCTTTATATTCATAGCAGGCATTACGGTGCAGAAAACAACCTTTGCAGACTTAATTACAGGTGGGCTTTTTGTGTGTGAGTTTGAACCATATGTATTTCCTGGCACATCACAAAATCACACAGTTTAGTCTATGGGCCAATTTGCTTTTAATTTCGCTTATGGACTTCAAATGAAGCCACAAACCCGGTCTGCTTGCCAAGTCCTTGCTATACTGCATTTTATATACTCCCATCATTAGGCGGCAGCATTGCCTCAGTCTTAGACCAGTCTACAGCTCATTCAGTTCCTACAGGTGTTGGTTAACATTTGCAGGTCACGGGCCATTTTAATGCTCTGATATCAACGGGATCATTGATGTCATAAGCGGTCACCTTTCATTATAATAATAAATGTAACATTCTGCCAATGAAATCTGATTTGTTTAAAATGTTAAAGATTTACAATAGATGCTTTCTCCTTGCACCACAGGTAGAATGAATACTCAGCAATAGAAAAAGATACTTCAGGTGTAGGGACCAGTTACATCCGACTAAAACAAAGCAAAACAGCCTTACTAAAAATACCTGCAGTGAAAAGTATTCCCACGCATTCCCAAAATCAAACTGGCTCAATTCATGAATAGAATTGGTAACTGGCCATTTAAGAACAGAATTTCTTCATGACTTGTTATGGAAGGGGATTGGAACAGTGAGCTCTAAGCACTTGTCACAATAGCAGAGATGCTGCTTTCTCTCTCTGTCCTAGCATCCCTGTTCAACTGGCATATTCAAGACTGATTGAACACAAAGGATAAGAAGCTGCCCCTGTACAGAAGCCAGCTTTGCAAAAGGACCCTTTGATGGCTCCAAGAATAAGTAAGGTTAGAATGTGAGCATTCCAAAATTATTATGCAAGACAGCATTGACAAATCCATCAATAAAACTTCCTTCAGCAATGCAACTGTTGACAAAAGGTTACATACTATAGCTGTAGGAAGACTAAAAGAGACATCATGAGGTTTACACTTTTTACTTATGCAGAAGAACTGCACTTTAACAGATTTTAGTTACACACAACTGTAACAAATATGTATACCGTGATATACATTTATATTACTGAGATAAGATTTTGGCTTTCTTTGATTAGCTTATTCATTCATTGTAAATTGCAAGGAGGTTTCAGAAAGTCCTCACATAAAAATCCATTTAAAAGTTTTGAAAAATTGTGTGCTAACATTAGCTTAGCTTTCCTTTTTTTCTTTTTTAATATAAGACAAGACAAAAAACATTCTTTACATCATGCCTGCAAAAAGTTAGACCATAGAGCTAGGCCACGAGACTGAAACACAAGTACTGTACAATGGCCTGCCATATAACCATTGCCAATGAGCAAGAGACACTTTCAGTCAATACTGCAGACAGCAGCAAACAATATTACCCCATTGGTTTCCTGACCTAATTCTCTTAGTTTCATATTTGCATTCCAACTTTTCCAACCAAGTAAATAAATAAATAGTCCAAAGGAGGAAGTGGAAACACACTGGATTGTACCTAAATGTGGTGCTATGCAGACCAGCATGGGAAAGGAACATTGAGCAGTCTGTCGCTGGGCAGGCATCTGCCATTCACCAAAAGCAGTCCGTGGGGATCAATGGAAAGTTTCCTCTTCCTTTTGACTCACCAAGCTGTGTAATCTGGGGGAACTGACTCCTTTCTCCACTGTGTTTGTGATATATGTAACCTCTATTGAGTCAAGGATTAATAAATGTCCCTCTTTTCTCAGGTGCATGACTTAAGTTAGTTATGAAGAAGTTTGCCAGCTGTGAGACCCTTGCAAAGGCCCTGAATTCATCAGAGGAAATTAAATACATTTGTGTCTTTATTCACTCGAAGTAGGTACAAACCCCTCACACCTCCAGAAATGTGCACATGCTCACAGCTCATTGTATCGCTAAATATTTTGCTGGGTAAAATCCAGCTTCTTCACTGGAATTAAGAAATTGGCTTGATGTTGGACTGGGAACAGAGGAGTTACCCCCAAAATAGTTGACATATTTTGCCTTTTTAAAGGAACAGTGAATTTGGAAACCAAACCTGGTTTCCATAAGATGGCATTATATTTGAAATGCACTTACTTTTATGTCCAATATATGATGGCAGAATAATGAAGTATCTTTCAGGAATCANAAGCAGGGGAGGGCAAGAAGGGGGGGTTGAGTGAGTGAACGAGCTGCGTGGTTGGTTGGGTTTAAACCACGACAACTATTTTTAGATTTTTGAAAGAGGCATTGCAAATGGCATTAGAGCCAGTATAGATGCATCTATTTATTCCTTTTACTTTTCTATTTGTCTTTGAGCTGTTTCATAGGACAATTAGGAATTCTTCAGTGTTTGAACTTTCAGAAAGCCCCAAGGCAGTGTTCCCATACAATACATCATATATAATGAATACATGACCATGAGGGGTTTTATCAGCACTCATTTTGATTAACCTGCGCATAGCTCATTGATGCCTTTATCCTCTAGGAGTAGTAGATTTCATCAGTGTCAGGATGATAAATTTTTTATGTTACCATATCATCAGGTAGTCCCTTTCCTGGATAGTGTATTGAAGGATACAGCCTGTGCCAGGAGATGCTGGAAACTCCTGTGTTAGTCACAAATAGAAAAGCTCAAGCAATTTGTTCCAGATAAAGTCTTATCAAAACCTGTATATTTATAAGTATCATCTGACTCATAAAGCCGTATATTTTGGGACAAAGGATACTTGCTATGGCTTTATTTCACCCTTTCATATATCAGTATGACTTTATTCAAACATATATGCAGAGGCTACTTAAATAAAAGACACCGCTGAAATGTCTCTCTATATTTCTCATTTCTTTCATTTATTTTAAAGCAGATGACATGAGCTAGTTGAATATACAGTGTAAATCAAGGTCTTTCACTTCCCCCACCTAGCCCCAGCATCCCTGTCTTTGTACAGAGCTGAACTAAACACCTTAAGATTTTATTTTCTCTCGTTACTTGTTCTACTAGGGGAGTAGAGATTATTATGTAGTCCTACCAACTTTATGGTCCTGACTATATCTTGGTCCTCTCCCACCACTGTAATTCTTTGATTTCATATTCTTATATTACTTTTGGTTTTGCTTTTTCATTCCCTACCCCTTTCATATCTCATATTTCAAGTTCTTTGGCTTACTTCCTTACAATTTCCAAAGTCCTCTCATTTACCCAATGCTTTTGAGTCCCAAAACAAAACTTTTTTCCACCAAGCCCATCCTAAACAAATATCTTTCCATAAAGCCCATCTTTTTTGACAAAAGTCAAATTACATTCCTAGGTAATTTAGTAGTTATTTATAGAGTCCCTATTTTCTATATTTTTTATCTTTTATACATAGAGTCCCCATTTTTCACTTCTCTTTACTAATTCAAGAATTACTAATTCAAGTATATTCACTTGAGTTATAGTCTATTGTCATGTATTACCATGATGCAAACTCTAGTCTTGCAATGATGTCAGCTGAGATATAGGACTGTGTCTCTCCTTTGTGCTGTGTAACAATTTGAGGACCCACTATCCAACAGACACAAACACAGAAATTATTTAGGAGTAACTGCTGTAACCCTCAGCTCCAAGGAAATCAAATCACTAGCAGGCAAAACACAAAAAAATCTATCAGTGATATCTATTTAACGTTAAGTAAAGCTAGATCTTAGCTCAGATGTTTTCTACGGAAAACACTGACAGTTTGCCAGTCCAAGCAGTCCAGCCCAGAAATATCTATAAACCCTGATTTGTCAGACTCTTTCTGTGAGTACATTTTATGCAACATTCTTCCATTTGTGTTATAAATGAACAGTAAAACATATTTTCATGCTAGGTAAGTAACAGAAGTAACTGGTTTGCACTTCTGAGAGTCTTGAAGAAAAGAGACACAACGGTTTTGTCAATTTTCAACTGTCCCTTCAGCCAACTTCCTTTTACATCATGCTAAATTCTTGCCTGATTCAGGAGGAATTATTTCATTTATCAAACTCCAAAACAACTCTTTCTCCATACTCTTAAGCATTTTCAATGCAAAAGATCTCTCTGATTGCCTATTTTAAAACAAACAAAGGAAAAAATCCAGAAAGGCTTTCTGATAAGGGGAAATGAAATACTACTGCAGTGGCTCTTAAGTAACTGTTTATGCACATATCTTAACCCAAACTTATGGAAAGACAGCTTTACTTGCTCTTAATAGCAGGTGAACTTCTAATTACCTGACTTTTCTTTGAGTCTATGGAATTTATAAGTAGTAGCTTGATACATCACTGCCCATACATGTACCGACTTGCTTTTACAGCACAAGGTAGTTTAGGGTGACTCAGCTTTATATGAAAGAAAAGTAGGATCTTCAAAACACTTTGGATTACTAGACACAAGATCCATAGGCAGAACTGATAGGGAAACTGCCAGCTCAACCTGTTTATTCTGTGATAAATTATGAGGCTTATTTTGTTTTGATGAAGATGAGCTTCTCCAGTTACCTCATCCTCATCACTGTTTAAGGATAAACATACAGCTATTTTGCATTATATCCCACACCTGTTAATAATTTTATGTATCCAACATCCCAGTCCAAGTGTTACAGGAATCTTCATAATTTCCTACCCAAAACTAATGGGGTGGTCTAGCAATTTTGCCTTTCTTTTTCCCCCAAAGTCTTCACTTAAATTCACAAAGCAAGAACTCTTGGATAAAGCTACAGTGTTAAGTAAACTGTCTTTTATCTTCAACATGTTGTGAGGATCCTTCTTTTACATCATAGCTGAGCCTATTATGCTAAGACAAATGAGCCTTCCAAAATAATTGGAAACTGGATGCAGCTGAAGTATGTTTGGAGTGTGCTTTAGTTACTGATTCACTATTTTTGGACAGCGTTCAGAGGTACATGGCTGTTACTCTGCATGACACTGCGTACCTATCCGGCTCAGAAGTTTAAGACTCTTTGAACAAATTTTCTGATAATAAAACTGATTATACCTGTAGATTTCTAAATCAAACCTGAACACAATAGGGATAAAGGATTTTCTCAGATTCTGCTCAATCTAATCTTGCAGGAAAGACTGTAGCAAAGCTACTACCATAAAAAAGAGTTTTAAAAAATGCAAGCTCATAGCTTAAATGGATAGTAGATAAATGAGCTGATCAGATTCAGAGCAGCAGTAAACAGAACAAGTGGATATTTGTTCCAGGGGAAGAAATGAATATATATATCTGCTTTATTGTAATGATCTAGCTAACAAGAGTCAGACAGGAATACTAAAAAAATAAAGCAGCCCTAGAGTTAGAAGACTGAATTTCTATCCAAATAGCAAACATCATGGTTAAAATCAACTCTATTCAACAAAAGTAGCTACCGCTAAAAAGCTATCTGTCAGTAAGAGCTAAGTTTATGAAAATGTTATTTACTTCATTGAGAGTAGCATATGCTCAACACCTCAGAGAATTCATTCCAATACAACAATGTAATTGATTATGAAGCAAATACACATTACATTAAATAAACCAAGGCAAGAGACAAAGAAAATTATTTTGAAGTTCTTTTAGCCTGTGATTTTAGTAAAGGAGGTTGCTTATTCTTAGAGGGGAATTAGAAATTCAATATTCAATATAAAAATTACAGAACCATACATCTGTTTTATGGACCGAGGTCAGAGAGGCTTTTATTAGGAACAAGGATTTTTAAATATATTAATTTTACCTAACTTCCCCCTCACCCCTTTTCTTTCTTCACTATAATCTTCTTCAAGTTTACAAGGCTTCGCACTGAAGAGCAGGTATCACATAGTTGTTTCTTATTTTACTTTTCAAAACTCAATTGGAATCAGGAGTTAAGAGTTTTACCTTGCAACGTAAAGGACCAAATCAACAGATAGTCTAAATTTGCCTTGCACCATTAATATTAATAAGGTTAGGGTGATGCATGCTAACTCTCAATTGCCAGGTTGTACTTATGTGGTGAAAATAATTTTGCTATCTGCATGCAGGGAATTTGATGGGAAAGATCAAAGGAGAAAAACAGCTGAGGGAAAAGGAATGGAAGAAGGAAAGGGAAAAACAACAGTGGGTTCTTTACTGCAATTAAAATTTACACTTCAGGAGTGTCATTTTCTTACTTTTAGATCTGTTTTTCTATTTGCAGCAAAGTCAATGATGCCAAAAAGAACCACTTCGTATACTATACTAGTATCATATCAATCTATAGAGGAAAAAGCAAACAAGATCAGCTTTATGTTTATTTTCAAAGATAAACCATATAGAACTACTGAATCTTTGGGG
>NDXB01005199.1:24365-81234 GCA_002631895.1 Agapornis roseicollis
GGGGGGAGGGGAAGGGGAAGAATTAAGTTTCACCGAAAGATATATAGCACATTATATATTATGTACACAGTATTTCTGGAGTAGTTGCAACACATTTTTCTCTAAGAACTGTGAGAACTGTGGGGTGGCTTTCATGTGGTTTTTTTAGGTTTGAACTGGTTTTATGTCTCTTTCCTTTTTACATAAATATACATATGCCCACACATATTCATACATTCATATGCATACAATTAATTTATAAATCTATATTAATATTTTTAATAATGCAAAAGTTAAGCAGAGATTGTACTTTCCATAAAAGTTCTGAATCGTAACTCATCTTTTGGATCAATCTCAATTATACTGTGGTTCTTTGAAAGCACAGTAATAAATTGCAATATTATAATATATTGCAGTGCTTGATATTTACATCAAAACATAAATATTGCACATTCACATAAATGTCTGTAGCTTGGGAAGCTTGAATTCTGGATTTGTATTGAACTTCTAACATTGTACTGTATGCAAGTTGCCAAATAATGGTATTTCATTTTAATGTAAATAAAATACTGCTTATTTGTAATTGGCTATCCAAGAGAAAATGAAGAAGATGATGGAAGCAGAAGCAGCAAGTTGACAAGCAGATGTAGATGTGCACTCGGATACCAGATCTCTGGATAGCAAAGGAGCATACAGTACCCAGCACCTTGAAGATAAACAGCTTGGAAAATACTATCAGGAAAGCACTGTACTGACGTGTTGCTTCGGATAACACGACACTGCTTTCAAAGAGGGATGCACATGAATTTATCTCTCTCTATCACCTCCTGTTCGGAGCAACCACATAAGAAGCAAGTTGGGCAATCTCAAAATGTTCTGAATGTCAGTAGTCCGAGTCTTTGGAACAGACCCAAATAACTGCTGTGGTGGAAGCTTTTGTAGCTGACTGTGAAACCCCAACTAAACAGAAACACAATGATGATGAAACCTGGTAAGCAGCAGATGCTAACAATGCCAGGCTGGAAATGATGAAGTCAAGCAGTTCAGCCACTTAAATTTCACAACGGATGGTGATGTTCCAGTAATGAATAGATGCTAGAGATTCACAATGACTTATTCAGCATCCACATACACTGAGTAAAGAGACTTGAAAAAGAAACACACACAACCACAAAAGCCAAGCTGGTAGAAGCACTGATTTGGGTAATTATTATAGATAGATGAATATGACAGTTCAATGTGTATGAAAAGCTGGACCCAGATGGCAGTAGGTAAGAAAAGATCATAGCCTTTACTATGCAGCATAGATGTCAGCAATACAAGGACAGATAACTCCATTTATATCAGGAAATGGAAGAGGATCTTTTCATTGCTGTGGGAAGATCAAGGTATTAAAATTACATGCGTACATAAGGCAAGAAGCGAAGACCAATTTCAGGACAGACACAGGAACACTGAATTAACTCCTTTTATGACTGTATGTATGACTTCAGGATGTTTGATCCAAGAAAACCTGGCAAATGTTTAAGACCTTCTATACTGTTTTGCAAAAAATTGAAATGTTATGTAGTTGAGAACATTTGCTTTGACTTCTGATATGTTTGAGGAAGTCCAGTGATTTCACTGGGGAGTCTTATGGATGGAATAAAGGGCACAAGTTAGTTGCCCTAAAAATCTTCGTACTTGATTGGGCTTAAACAATTAAAGGGTGCTTTTTTCAAAACCACATCTGCAAACAATCTTATTTCAAGTATCTTGGGCCTCACAAATCACCAATGTTTTGAAAACACACTCAGGAGAGTGAAAAATACATTTACATTTATATAGTCTGTATTTGAGTTAGAAGGTAACAAAGGTGTCATGGGGTTAATACTAGGGTGATTAGTTATAAAACCCCAAAAAATAATGAAGAGCAGTAGTTGTTACTGCTTGGTTCTAGTAATCTCCCAAAGGCACAAAGCCCAACATTAGGAGAACAGAAAAAATAATAGTTCAAAAATATAGGAAACGCATGGTTTATAATATTACTGCTGCTACATATTCCTGCCTTTATTTCTAAAAATGATTGTGTGTGAAAACTTTGTGGTATTCACTGAAAATAACTGAAATAACTGGGAATTAGAGTATATAATCATTGTGCTTGCCAATAGGATTTGAAAACAGCACATGCATCAAAACTTTAAATATTTTGCTGGCCTTCCAGAGTTTTTGCTAAACCTAGTGTGCATTGGAACCTGAGTGAATGAAATCCCATTAGTCATCACCATCTTAACAATATCCACTTCATACAGAGCTGGCTTCTGCACAGAGGAAGGAAATTACCAGTACTAACAAAGGAAAGAAGATTTATAATGAGCAAATATACAAAAGCTCCAAATAATTATAATATTCACAGCTCGGCAATGATTTCCTAGGCTATGAAATTATTTTTCTTTGGGAAGAATGAAGATTTTACAAGGTTAATATAAACAAAGGGTAATTGGAAAATCAAATTGCTCTATGCAAGTTATTGTAAGGTCTGAAATAATGGCGATAACATTTTAAAAACTTGCTTATGAAACACTGTATTTTTGTTTTGTACATTATTGCCATCAAAAATGCTCCTTTTCAAGTGCTACAAGGGAAATATAAATAGCTAAATACAAATACCAGCTTACCCCTGATACAATAAGTTCTCCACCCAGGTTCTGAACTTCTGCCTTCACTTTGCTGCAGATGTTGAGTTGGTGGCAGTAGAGGGCAATGCGCTGCAGGTAGGCCAGCAGATCCTGTTTGCAGGCTGAGTCTGGGCACTGCAGACAAAAGAAACATTTGAATAGATGTAGCTGATTTTATTTGATTATAGAGAGGCAGAGGAGATAGTGGCAATGTGTGTGTACTACGTGAATCCATATCACTTCATCTACTTGATGGAATGTGAAAATCCAAACTCTACCATTCATTTAACTGAAGATGCACTATATCTCTTTGCAAAAAGAAGAAATCTCTCTGTCAGCCACTAATGAAAGACAATGAAAATAATATGGTTGCTATGTTTGAGGCTGAGATTCACTTATGGTATCAGTTTGTACAGAGCAGAAGAAGCTATTGAGCAGCTGAAAGACCAAGTTTGACATGAAACTCCAGGCTGGCTTCTGGGTGTTGAGGTTAAGTTAAATTCCACATAAACCCAGTTCTAACTGGTTACATCCAGTCTAATGCCAACTCCTGACCATGTTGCCAGGTTCTCTGGTATTTGTGCAGACCTTCAGAGGACACAGCAGAAGCCAGTACCATTTCTGACATGCTAAAGACTCAAGATGCAGAGGTGAGACTGCTTAGGTTTGGTACTGAAAAATTTGGTAAGCTTATTGTTACTGCATAAATACATTAATTTGTGCCAGAAGGATATTATTTAGTAAAGTGTGACATATTACAGATTCTCTCAGCAGATGACATCAGTATTGCAGCCCTTCTGAAGAACACAATGAGATGAATTGGTCCCTCTGCATGTCTAATGGATACATTTTCATACTAGATGGAAGGCTATCTACAGTCCTATACCATTTTGGATGCTGTGTATCTCAAATGTGTTTTGATATGAGTTACATTAGGTCAAATGTGGCAGACTCAGTGAAATCTTTATAATCAATATAACTAGAAAAGGCCCAAGTAAAATTTATTCATAGTCTCTTGGACCCTTAATAGAAACTGCATCATCTCCTGCAATAACAGCATCATAAACAACACTCCTGTAGTTAACATTCAAGGTCTTGCCTCAAGAGAACAGACCTCAGTAATTCACTCTGATGAAACATTGCTAAAAGGGTCTATTTTTTTTTTTTTTGGAGCTACCCAACAAAGTCCTACTGACAATGTTCTTTGAATGTAGAGCTTGGGGAACAAAGAGTTTGAGTAGGTCTTTTTAGCACCTTACAAAGCTTATGCTCAATTTTTGTAACATATTAACAGAGCACTTCAATAAAACCTGATGGAATGAAACACACACAATTCAACAGCACCACAACCTCTGACTTGAGGTGACTGCTTTAGCCCCAACAGCTAAGGTTGGCAAGGAATGTTTGCAGTGAAGTAGTTGCTTTTATTATCTATAACCCCGAAAGCAGTCATTTTGCCTTCTTTTTTTTCTCCATTTAAAGCTAACAATAAACAAAGCTGAAGGTTCATTGTGGCTGTTAGGTTTAATCTGCTATATACTTATGCCAGTGTTATAATGCCTTTTTTTCTCTGCTGCTACATCTTTCAGGGATGAATCCTTAAGAGACCTTCTTTCTGCTGGTGACAATTTAATATAGAAATATTTACCCTACTCTTGAAGTCTATGAACTGAAAGAAATGAACTTTAAATACTTCTAGAGAGCAGACAAGGCTATAAATATAAGTAGCATGGAGTGAATGAAAGTGTAAGATCTCTCTCATTGGAACAATAATTAAAAATGCAACTGTCCGTAGAACGTTTATATTTCATGAGTGTCTCCAAAGTTCTGTAAAATAGCATTAAAGTGCAAACATTAAAACAAATACTTCATTCTCACAGTGACTTTACTGTTTATGATTAAAGTGTGCATGTTACAGTCTTCTGAAATCTAAAATGTGACTCAAGCCAATGAACTCTAAGCATAGCAAGTCACTTTGCATTTCTTTCTCTTAAATACTTCACCTCTGCAAATATTGTAGAAGAGGAACTTCTGATGGATTTCTTCTTTCTTATGCTAAAATGCTCAGATGCTACATTTGAGGGACTGGAATGGGTTAACTATAGGAAAAGTGCTTGGTCCTATTGAAGAAATCCTAACCCCAAATGTCTGAGGTTATAGGAAAATGGGCAGCTTCAGGTTTCTTGCCACTGTGGCCCATATTCCCCATCAGGATGTGTTACACACTATGAAATGCTTACGTGAAGAAATATCTATTTTGAAAAGACAGACTAGCAGCAAAGAAGATATCAGTTTCCACTTCCAGCAAAATTTCTCCTGATGACAACTGAAAGGAAAGAAACTATAGGGAGCTTAAAAGGGAAAAAAAAAAAAAAAAAAATTATAAATTTTATTTTGAAATAAACNAAAAGACAGACTAGCAGCAAAGAAGATATCAGTTTCCACTTCCAGCAAAATTTCTCCTGATGACAACTGAAAGGAAAGAAACTATAGGGAGCTTAAAAGGGAAAAAAAAAAAAAAAAGAGTTAAATTTAATTTGCCTAAATCTAAAATTAGCCACCTAGAAACTAGATTTGAAATTTGGCTCTTGATTTTTTCACATGATGCTTCCTTTTGCTCTCCAGATGGATAGATAATACAGTCTGCGAGAAAGAGCATGAATATAGCAAATTTATCTTTCCAGTTGTGACATGAATCTGGGGCTGAGGACACAGCCCCTGGAACATGGAATAGCTGAAAGCACAGTGTAGAGAAGAAGCAAGGGAGTCAGGTAATCTTGAATCTTGAAAAAGATGAGTGCTGTATCAAGGGAAATTGCTGGAAGAATGAGCTGAAAAGAATATAAGGATATCCAGGCACCGGGCAAGAGTAAAAGAGCATCCAAATCTCTCCTGTTTTCATGACAGCAAATATATGTCTAATTCTAACACAATTGCCTGGGTCTAGAAGTGAGGCTGAGGAACTATTCTGAGCTTTAGAGAAACTCATTTATGACTTTCCTGTACTGCAAAACCCAAGCTGAATGGTATATAAGAAAGAACTTATATTCAATAGGTAGATCAATATCCAGGCAGTGACTTTCAACAGGTAATTTTTTGCCAAGTAAAGGTAACCTTTTCCTGCAAAAGGCAACTCATTGACAGAGGTCACATTCTATATCTACTCATTTTTGTTATTACCTGATCAGCTACAGCTCGTGCCAATTTGTCCATCCTTGATCCTGCCTCTGCAATCTTCTTGGCTGCATTAATCACATCTGATGTATTCTTCAGGGGGCCTTTACCTCTGTGAAATGCAATACAATTATGCACAATCTAAATAAATCATGAAAGGCAACAGTTTTAGTGACCCTGTTTAGTGTTTGATTTTAAAATAGTAGCATAAATGGCTCCTTAATTTATTACAATTTCACCTTTTAACTACTTTACAGAATAGCTTGATTAAGAAATCGGTCTGATATATTTCCTCCCTCCTACCAAATGCCTCACTAGCAATTTAATCTGATGGCACCTTCAAGCACATGAGCCATACTTAATAGTAGATGCATTTTTAAGTGCTCATTAAGCCAAAATTCTTTCTGGAATACACAACTATTTAAAAATCATCTTATTCCCAAGCCAGTGCTAAATGTTAAGCCTGTCATGTCTACAGCAAGTATGGCACATTTTAGAAAACCTTTTTAGTCAATTTTTTGTCAGAAAAAGAAGATATGTGAAGTATAATCCTTATGTTACACTTAAACCATTTATAATCAGCTTTAGAATTGATCTTTCACTATATTTTAATGATGATACACAAAACTCTGATTTTAGTCATTAAAGTTACCAACATGTATCTAGACAAATAGTACAAAGTCACTGCAGACAGAAATTTGTTTCAGACTCAAAACTTTAATCCTGTTTGTCATAATATATTTGCTACTGCTCCTCAGAATGGCTTAGTTAGAAGTGCATTGATTTTCCTTATTATTCTTTTGTTATACTATATGGAGAAAGGCAGCTTAAGACACCTTAAACAGCTACTGGAATACAACAAGTATCCCACTTCTGTTGAACTTAAATTGTAGGAAAAATCCTTCATAGTGACCTCGGATGCTTCTACATTAATCACATCAGCAGATCTGACTGTCACAGACTCTTTGCATTTGAAAAATTATTCTATTTTAACAGTGCTGAGGTTACAGTCAACCAAAAAAGGTGTGAAAGGCTTTGTTCTGTTTCAATGGAATGTATTAAACAAGCTTTTATTGAATCTGATGTAGACAGAGGTGCTCTTTGATTTATTTTTCTTTAATTTACTTCAAATGTGACAGTAGTTTTCACTCATTCTCCTATTAGTCTGTTCTTTTGATGGTAGAAAATGTAATTACCAAACTTTCAATTTGATGTTCAATGTATCAGAGATTATCCAAAATTGCAAAAAATTGTTCATACTCTGGTCTGCCGCTTTAGAATGTTATATTTTCACTCTGGTTTTGGGCAGAAGGATCAGCAACCCAAAGAAAATACAACTATGAAAGTAATTAAGATTCATCTAAAATATCACCTTTTACAAGAGGTTCTACACTGTCATTTGCTATACAGGAGTGGTGAGTCTACTGCAAAAAAGATAGTTGTAAAAGCACAAACTGAGGGAAAACCAAACAGGCTGAGGGAAAAAAGTATCATAATCTATTAATGTAAGAAAACTTTCTTGATGCTTATTAAATTTAAAATGAATAAAAATGTTTGCTGTTGACTACCACCAATTATCTAACTATAGAAGTGCAAATAATAGAGCTATTTGCAAATTAATAGTATTTAAACACCCTGTATCCATTCATCCATCCATCTATCTATCTATCTATCTATCTATCCATCCATCCATCCATCCGGATAGATTGCACATACCATGTGCAAACACCATATTGTCAATGCAGAGACTGTCTACCTCTGAAATGGGTTGAAGGTTCCTCCAAACACAGGGCATGTGATGAGCTGGAGATTAAGGGATCTCTTTGAGCACCCCAATGAGATGAATAAAAATGGATGTTTTATTTTAATTCTGAAGGAAAAATGAAGATTTTTGTCCAGTTTTGTCTAATCACATTTTGATAAGTACCATTTAAACTTTTGAACTCCCCTTAAAAATAATTACTGAAAAAATGTTAATTTATTATGGTGATCTGTAATTCGAAAAATCTTGTAAAATGTCCTCCCTGGTGAGACAGACAATATGACTATATATAAACAGAATTCTTTTGTTTAAACGAGATCACTAATGAAAGGTCTTTTAATGCTTTGCAATTAGGGAAGAACAAGACATCAGTAGAAAGAAGAAATGAAAGCAAAAAGAAAATCATTACTGTCAGGCTCCAATAAGGTATTAGATCAAAACAGTTTCATTTCATTTGGGATTTTTTTTAAGGAGTTCAGCATTCAAAATTATATAAATAGTTTTGCCATTATTTTTGATTGACACAAATTGTATTGAAATGTTGAAAGTTCAGAGAGGCACATGCATTTATATGGGTACTAAATGAAATGCCAGTTGAGTGTCTGTAAGGTCACAGACTATCTTTGCTGCCGAAATTCATAATGATTTGCAAACAAAACAGGTACGCAAATAAGAGAAAAACTTCATGTGATTAATCCCTTTTGGAGAAGTATCCAGAGCAGTTATGTGTAGAGAACTGTAGAGCCTACCTTGTCATGTTTGATGAGTGTTATCTGGCTTTGCACCCCCCAAAACACATCTTAATAGCAATAAATTGCAACAGAAAGGAAAGACGTGGGATGTCTGAAGAAGTTCTCACCACAGGTTATTTCGTCCTTACCTAGTAAAGTCTGTCATTTCCATCATAATCATGCACATCTGCTTTGCCAGCACAATGATGTCATTACCACTGTCATCCCACTTGGCCACCTCTGCATCCAGTTTGCTCTTTTCTTGGTGGAATATCTCCACCTGCTCGGCAATCTTGGCCTTCTCCTCCTGCGGAAGCTGTGCCATGATAGCCTGGAGAAAAAGTGGAAGAAGATGGAAATGATAAATTGAAAGTTAAAAATTACACATTTCCAGTGGACCAAATGGCATTTCAGTTTCTCTCAGTTTAAGATGTCAAGGAAAATCCAACAGAAACTTGATTTTTGTTAGGACAGGCAAAACCAAATTCACAGGATGCTTATAGCACTTTCTATACTTAAAGAATTAAAAAACTATATATGTGATGCTATGATGTGTAGATTATTCACCAACCAATACAGGAACATTAAAGAAAATTCCTATTCAATCTTAACTTTTAGGAAAATCAAAATGAACATTTATGGGAAAAGCAGACTAAATTGCCAGTGTCTCCCCAAGTCTCGTTCTCTGTCAGAAAGAGGTTTTCTGCTTAACCCAACACTAAAATAATCTATGACATATAAGATAATGCATTTGAAGTGGATTGTAACGAATGTACTTTTCAATAATGTTTAATGGTCTATTTGTCTCTTGGAGGATATGCAAAAAGGCACTACACAGGTTGATCCTAATCTGCCTTGACATTATCAACAAAGCAGAAAGTTCCCCAACCCCCCAAAACCAAAAGAAAACCCTACAAAATTATAATAATTACTTTTGAAGATCAAATGGACACTTCCAATAATCATTTCCAAGTTGAGCTCCTATTTGGCTTTAGGGGTTCTGAAGCCCACATTATGCATTTAATGGGGTGTGACACATGCTTAAGTGTCATTACATTTTTTCTTGTTTATGTCACTTTCAATCAGCTGAAGTCTTTTTTTACATATTCTTAAAATGCTCTTGGCTTTTAAAAATTCATAATTGACCTTTTCCAAACCCAGAATGAAAAAAGGGCTCTAAACAGGAGATCAGAAAATGAGAAATTTGCAAGTTAATCAAATTAAAATTCAACACGAGTTTTAATGAGGCCTTATCAATGTAACTCAGCAGTTTTAAATGTTAGCAGATTAGTCTTTTCACAGGAAAAATGCCTTGTAAGCCTAATAACTAAATACAGAAAATACACATAAAACAATAGAACATGAGAATTAACTGAAATTTAAGAGAATGTGATAGGAGTAGTAAAATTTGGAAAGCAAATCTGTATGTCTTACATGCGGTTTCTTTCTGTGGGAAACTTTACCCCTATTTCTTTTAAACTCATACACAGTGTTTTAACATTTCTATTCCAGCTACTGATGTGTTTTCAAAGAAGTTATATCCTGCAGCAAATGTTGTTCATATATTTAAGTTTTATTTCCATTTAGGACCAACACAAGTCTTTCTACTGAAATACTAATAGCCTTATAGAGTAAGCATATTAAAAAAAATCCATTACAATCCACAAATAAAAAACCTTTTCTTTTTTTTTTAATACAGAAAAGGTTCAAACAAGATGCTGTTTTGCTTAGCAGACTCATTTCAATGAGTCACTCAAGACTGTGGAATGGGCAGCTTCTACTTACCAGGTTTTCATTTTAGGATTTCATTGTTTGCTGCTTCTTGTGACATATTGCATTCTACGTTCTTCAGGAATGGGACTGTCTTTATAATATATTCTGTTTATACAGTGTGTAGCCGATCAAAGCAGAAGGTTTTAAGTGCAGCAGTGATAATAACCACAATAAATGTAATAGAATTTAAGACTCCTAAGTCCCTAGGTGAACTAGATTCTTAGTAAAAATATTACTGCAGTCCTTACTTGGTTTTCAGATCAAGAAAGGATGTTATGCTACCCAACCCTAGATGTAATGAAACAAAAACAATAAAAAAGACTGTGAAATAACTATATTGTATCTCAGTTCCTTGGTACCTGAGACTTACTTTATTAGTCAATTCCTTGAATATATAAAACTGGACTCTCTGCTCTCTAAAATATAAAATTCCCCAAACTACATCCCCAACACAGTTGTTATTGTTCTCAGGGTAAGAGATGCAGGTATCATTCTTCAATTCCCCTGACTGCATGGTTTTCAGTGCCAGTACACCCAGATCTCCGGGGTTGGACCTACAATTCATCTGCTCTTCATAGAACCATAGAATAGTTAGGGTTGGAAAGGACTTTAAGATCATCCAGTTCCAACCCCCTGCCATGGGCAGGAGCACTTCACACTAAATCATGTCACCCAGGGCTCTGTTCAACCTGTGTAGATATATATATATTATATGCCCTTTCCAACACTAACTATTCTATGATTCTATTTTATGATTCTATGATATGCAAAGACAAATTTGTTTTGTCCTGGGGATGAAGTGATAGAAACCCAGCTTTTCTGACTCACAGAATGATTTATTTACCATGTATATCAAATATTGAGGGAAATTAAGACAAAAAAGAAACCTCTGCCCATTACTGCAATACCTCTAAGTAAGCTTCATTTAGATTTGCATTACTCTACTGTTTCTTTTCAGGGTGTAAATTATTTGTGTCAAGCCCTAACATACTGTGGGTCTTTCACAGTAGATAAAACATTCTCTTCCCTGACCCTCTTAATTGACCATTCAAAGCATCATTGCCTTTTCGTGTTCAGATTCTCAGCTCTACAAATCATCTTCCAGAAGTCACCGTTCCAGTTACCACCTTTTGCTACAGTGTTTGAGTGTGTGTGTTGAGGATGGTTCTCCTTTAGTGTACTACTTCACTTTTAGCCCTTATCCAAAGAAATTGCAGATCTGTGCAAAACATCCAAGAAAATCACTCCCAGTTGCCTACTGGTTCCATACTGGAAAATCTTAAGGTTCTCTTTCAAGTCAAATGTATTTTCATGATGTTGTTTACCTCCAAAATTCTATTTTGATGTGGATTTTGTTTGGGTTTTTTTCTTTACTAAAAGCCTATTTAATAAAAGCCAAGCATTCATCAGAGGGTGGCATAATCGTGGGCGTTAACAAACTTCACTTCTGTAGCACCTGTGATCCCTAAAGCACTCATCAGCTTAATTTCCAATCCCCATGCACAAGCTGAGGTCACAAATCACAGTGACTGGAGTTTATCATGATGTAATTACCCTGGTAAAATTACATTGACTCAGTAACAAATGTCTTCAATTACAATTAAATTACAGGGACTACTCGGTAGCTTAAACAGATCTTCTTGACAGGTTTGCACACTGGGAAACATGACTAATGTAAGATTTCTCTGGATATAGCACATGGTGCCCTGATAGGAGGGTTTTTTTTTGTTTTAATTTGCTGACTACTCCTGTGGTTTCAGCACATTCCAAACCTGCAAAGCCTTCACTTACAGCACTAGCTGGAGCAAACAGCTGATACAAAGCATCACATAAGTCTGAGGAAGATCATTCAGTAAAGTTAGTGCTTTTCAAATAGGTGAGACATGAAAAACCTTTAAATAGTTAGGTCAGCTTACTCCTGTCCTTTTTTAAGTGACCCTGAAGATCTGAAATCACTGCATTGCTTTCTGAGGCACAGCTTTTTATTTGCAGCTATTCAGACACTTAATTCAGTGTGCGTGTTCTATACTCACCCTTGCACTCTGGCCAGCAATAAGCTGGTCATCTTCAGTCTGGACACTTGTTCTGCTGCGAACATCATAATCTTCCTGCTCAAAGTCTGAATCATCCTCTAGCTCTTCAGGGGTCTAGAGGGAAAGAAACAGAGAGAGAAAGCACAAGAGAGGAGATGACAAACTTATAAAGCATACAGACAAAGTCCTGTGTACAGTAAGCTCTTATTTCATTGACTACCCGCCCAGGAAATGCTGTTTCTCTTTCCTCTTGAATTAACTTGTCTGCCCCAGCAGTCAAGAACTGAAATTGAATTGTCTTAAAAATTAAGTTGTTTCAATTGTAGTTTTCTTTACAAATGACATTTATCATTACCTTGCTGCAACTTCCCTTAACTCTGTTAACATGATGAATACAGTTCCAGGAACAAATATCCTTTAGAAACACTAACAACCAGAACGCAGTATTTAAAAATAATGTTATTTCATATATAAATGGACACTCATACTATTATATTACTGGAATCTCCATGTAATCTTCAAAAGAGAAAGAAAGTGCCTAGTAAAAAATAATAACATCCTGGAATAAAGAGTTATCAAAGCAAATAAGACATTTCCCTTTGAAAGAAAATATAAATTATGAAACAAATGTAAGATTTATAGTTTGCTTTATTGTGTAGGTTCACGTGGTTCTTTTCAGATACAAAACTTTGGAATTTGCCATATTTCCTAAACTGAAATGACATGTTCTCAATTGATACAGATGATTTGAGGTGTAGATTGATCAGATCTAGTTACATGTATGCTGGTTTCAGGTTGTTTAAAATGTTGGAGAAAGGAAGAAAAAGGTAATTGATGGATCCATTATTTATATTTTTTTACTTTCTAGCAGAAAAATCAGGAATAAAAAAATAATTCCTTATATATAATATATATATATACACACAGAGGGACAGCCTACCTTAAATCAGTATTTAGTACCATATTTAATACAGTGTGAACCCAGAAAAAGTCTTTAGAAGGAAGTTTACTTTCCATTTTGCACTTGAATAGCATCTAGTACAACAATCCAGCCACAAGTAACTTCTATAGGTACAGTTCAGGAAAGTGGTAATAAGAAAGAGAATGACAACACCTGTGAAGAGAAATCCTCACCTTAGCAGATACCCATCTGCCTTGGTGTTAACCTAGAGGGCCAACCATTGCAGAAGTAATTATCCATGCTGGCATTTCAAGCTTGGAGGCAAAGTCAAGTTTGCTAGCACAGGTGCTAATCATTGCCAGTTGTCATTACAGCTCTGACTTGAAGAGGCTCATTCACTAGGAACTGGTCCAAACCCTCTAACATAATACAAAGAAGTCTTTTGGCTATATTCATATTAAAGTCCAGTTTCCGATATGAAGTGCATGTCACTGTAAAGGGAAATCAGCTGCTTTGCTAGTTACATTCTGGAGAGAGTAAAACACAGCTATCTTCATTTGGCTTAGAGAGTATGAATTTGATGCTGAGCACTGAAGGAAGAAATAACTAAGTATGACAGTATGGTAATGAAAGTGAGGCTGCATCTCTGAAGAGATACATGTACAAATAGTGTGTATAACAGCATAGACAGGAGATGAAGTCGAGGAGAAAAAAAATAATTTATCATTTCTCTACTGCCACAGAAAAAAAAAAAAGGAAAAAAAAAAAAAAAAGAAATATTGGTACCCATCATTCTCATGTCCAATGCTCTTGATTTCCAATCGCCTTTAATTAATTTATTCTCTCTCTGCTTAGGTGCCTGAGCTCAGGATGTGACTTTAAAGTAAGCCAAAAGCAAACCAGCCACTAGGAGAATCACACAACTCCCTGAGAAAAGAAAACATTTCCTCTCATAGGGCTCAGCTTTTCATCTGCCCAGGCTTTATTGTGAAGAACAGGAAAAGGGTGGCAAGTTTCAGCCCTTTCATCCAGCTGTTTTTTCCCCATCCTTCAAGACCATTCAACTAGCTGGTCATTGTAAAACCAGTATCCTTCCCCCTTCCATGTATACTCTCCTTAGTTTCTTTTTATTTCTTCAAAATAAGACTGTAAAAGACAATGTGCAGTCCTTTCCTAGGCTTTCATAGGCAAGATTTGGAGTAAGTAAAGGCATATTTCTTGAAGTATTGCATCTCAACACTGTAACTGGTAAGGACATGAGGATGCCTCTAAAAAAGCTAAAATATTCTGAAAATTCAATGTTTCAGGGATTTATTCTTAAAGAAAGATTCAGGAAAAAAGTATTGCTGTTACTGCCTGACATTCATAACCTCAAAATTTGTGTGGTCTTTAAAAGACTGAAACTTAATGGGCATAGATGTTGAACTTGGAGAAAATGTAGCACAAACCAAAATGACAAGTTAAAGTAACTGTTAATAATATACTACAAGCACAAGAAATCTCAGTGTTCCCCTTTTGTGCATGTGAGATCTAATTCAAAACCAACTTTCAGATTTATTCTCTTGAGGTTTTCAAGTGCAGTGAACTTAACACCCTCATTTGCTTCCAAAAATAGTTACAGTTTTCACTAAGATGCAGGACAGTAGTTATCTCTATGCTTCCATTTCAAACCTCTTGCATGCCTTTCACTCTTGCACCATTCATTTTATCTGATCTCTTACAGATGCAGCCTATATTTAATAGGGTCTTCTATTTGTTTAGACACCAAGGTATAATAAAGGCCAGACCATGGTATTTAAAACTTAGTTTCCAAGACAACGATGCCTGGAACTTAATTTATATGAGCTGGAAGACCAAAGGACTGAATCAGTCTTGCAAACACCTAAATCTATGGTCATACAGACATAGGAAATATGCATTTGAGATCGAAGACAGCTTCCAAACAAAACTCTGATAAGCACCACTGGCTGGATGAGCTACAATAATTTTCAAAACTAATAGTTTTTATGAAGTCATTGAGTTAGTAGAAAAATGAACCATTTTCATAATTTAATCTGTTTGTAGCACAGGCTCTAGAGGACTATCTTTTTCAAATACAGTATCTCTAGTACACATAGAGTACATTCTTCAGTTCATTCACCTAATTCAGATGAATTCTCCCAGTGAAGAAGAATCTTTCACAATCTCAGATAAATCACGCAGTAAAAATAGACTTTCTCTTGAAAGATGCATACTTTATTTCTAATATGAATTTGGTGACTTTCAAACTTCAGTCACTGAAATACTTTAACTTTTCTGCTTAGAATATCTTTCTGCCAGCTGAAGATCTCCCATTGATATAATTTTGGTTTGTATTTTGAAATTGCAGTATAAACATGTGAATTATGGATGTACAAGTCATAAAATGGCATAAATAAGTGGATTATAAATCCTATTTGCTTAATATTTTACCAATTCAGATATATTTGATGAAGATAGAAACTCCATTATGCTATAGTGCCCTACGTGCTTAAAAATTTTAAGAATTTCAACATTATAAATGCCAGGTCAAGGTAACATTGTGATGAAAAGAAGACTGAAAATACATTTCCTCATTTTTTAACATAAAAACACCTTCTAATTCTAAATGTTAAGGAGAAAAAACCCCTTTATAATACACTTTTCTATTCAAATTCATGCTATTCTGTACGTCTGGTTTTGTACAAAAGCAGTTGCAGCCTGAGTGACTCAGGTGCTGCAAGCAGCATCTGAGTGGCAATCAGAGAACCTCTCTCAAAGCAGGTCTTCAGCTGTTTAATGACTTACATTAAAATCTAACACTTTAAATTCAACCTGAGAAGCAACAAATAGTCCATGTAGACAATGAACTTTGATGGGATTTTATACCAAGTGTAGTTGCTAGAGAATCGGAGATGTAGCAGCACTTCGGATGTCACCACAGTGGCTACCCCATGGGTGATCATAGCTAGGCTTACATTCACTGAAGACCATACATAGATGCAAAAAAGTTGGGGCTGAGGACCCCACATTTGCACTACTCTCATTTCATTTCATTCCCTTTGCTGTAGTCTTCTCCCATGGACTAAAAGTCCCTTAATGATATAAGTGGAACATTTAAGATGCACCTAGTCCACGTCTTCCAGGATCAAAGAATCAAGTTTGTGTGCTGTAACATAAACTAAAACATGGCAAGAACGAACAACTGGAAATTGGCTCCAAAAAATGCACCCTCGATCCCACCAAATGGAATGCTAAGGCTAATGAAGTTGCACTAATGGCAAAATCACTAATAGCAAAGGCTGCATGTGAAAGAAAGACTGGCCTTAGAGATACATAAGAATGAGAAAAGGTGCCATTGTGATTCTTCCTAACTGTAGAGAGGTTTTCTCTCTAATAACCAAATATCATAAGCAGCTATGAAAAAAAAAACAAAGTGTAATTTGATCTCTATGAAGTAATAGAAAATAATAACTGAGTTCCAACATCTTTTCTATCTTATTTTTAGGTTTCATAATTATACTCCTAAATTTACTTATACTTCTTAACTTGTGCAAGAGATTTTTCTCCTCTGTATAGATCATAATAATAGTCCTCAATGTAAAATGTAAAACTGAGTCTCCTTTCTCCTCCAAAGGGACAATAAAATATCTTCTTTTCAAGGGAAAAAAGAAGCACTGAGATTATCCCCCTCTCATTCAGCTTCCTGAAAGTAATAATACCAACAAAAATTAATTTAAAAAGTGGCTTTATTTCCTCTATGGACTGAGGGAATCATCTCGGATAAATTCAATGTTTCATGGCACTCACATGAAAAATTACTGCCTGAAAATAATTGTTTGTGCCAGATGCTCTAAAAAGTTTGGAAGCGAGGTTTTATTTTCCTCCCTTTTCTATCTTTTTTTATTAATTCAGCAAGAATTTTTACAATCTGAATTAAAGGGGTGCATGAGGTTTGATAGATTATTAGAAAGAAGTCTAAACACACTCTTTTATAGCTTAATACCCTCACCCTTTAATTATACATTACGTTTTCATGAGAGATGTTCAGATGGGAATGCTAAGAAGCATCTCAAAATGAAACTAATTTTGTTTTCTACACAAAATAAGGTTCTGATTCAGCAAACTTTGGTATGTGTAAGTTTATATATGTGGATTTTCCCAGTTAACTCACAAGGATAATGAGTCCCTTTATGTGCTTTGGTTCTCTGCCTGGGTAAGGAGTACTACATTTAGCTCCATAAATAGATGAATTGTCAGAATGCAAAACGACATCTTTCTAATCTGGGTAAGCAGAATTCATTAACTCATATCACACAAGGAGCGGGAAACAGCACTGATACAATGGCAAAAGTAAGCTGGGATGTTTCTAAGGAGCCTGAGAAGCCTGCATGCTGATCAGCTTTCCAGGCCAGTAGTTAGCATAACAGCAAGACAGCAGTGAAATAGGTGAATGTGCCTCCAGAATTCAAAATGGTGCTTTGTGGTTATCAGGAGCATCTCACCCAGTATGGGCACTCTGATGGCAAACTCTTCAGAACAACTCTGATGTACAGAGAGGTGCTAGAAGGCAGAACTGTGTAGGAGATGGGAAAGCATGCATCTATAGCAGATCCCGTCTGATAACTGTCTCAAGAAGCAATTTCAAATTACTCATAAGAGACTATAAAAGACTAAAATGTACTTAGAAGTGGTTCTTGTCCTAAAAAAAAACAGTTTGGAAACTGCTGTAATGGAGTAAGGAAATGGATAATCAAAGGAAAAATGGGTTTCCTTTACCATGCAGATCTTTTTTTTTTTCCATCTGAGACCAGAATTGTTCCAAATACCCCAATGCTGCACATGTAGGAAACAGGAGGTGTTTGCTTCCACCATCAGTCATGACTGATGTCTCAGGCAGTTCAGGCTACTTGAGATTAGCGCTGGGTATGGGAATGGAATTTACGTTTCGCAGTTACAAGATTAAGACTGTCAAAAGCTTGTTCTGTAAAGGTTAATATGCAATGGCAGATGGCTAAAATGGAGCTATTTTGGAGTGCTCCAGCTGCCTGAATTACTACATCAGGGCCATAATATACTCACAAACACAAGTGCATGTTACCTCTTTGTTCAAATAGATGAGTTGTTTTAGCACTGTTATTTGCTTTGTAAGTTTTCTCTGCAATTTTCACTGCAGGTTTATTTGCTCGTGGCTTTCACTGGGGCAGATTCAGGGTAACTTGTGTTTCAAATAAGAGTTTCAAGTACTGAAGATATAGAATCACATAATGGTTTGGGTAGGAAGGGACATTAAAGGTCATCTAGTTCCAACCCCCTGCCATGGGCAGGGACACCTTCCTCCAGAGCAGGTTGCACCAAGCCCCCTCCAACCTGGCCAGGGATGGGGCAGCCACAGCTTCTCTGGGCACCCTGTGCCAGTGCCTCAGCACCCTCACAGGGAAGGACTTCTGCCTGTGAGCTCATCTCAATCCCTCCTCTGGCAGGTTAAAGCCACTGCCTCTTGTCCTATCACTTGTGCCCTTGTAGAAAGTCCCTTTCCAGCTTTCATGACCTAGAGGCATAGCATATGTTCAAACTGGGGTTTTTTTATTGTTGTTTAGTTTTGATTTTTTCTTCTTTATTCTATGACTGCAGACTACACTGCAAAACAAGACACAACTGCTCTCACGATAATGGTGTTTTTCTGTCTTTTTTTTTTTTAACTTATTTGTATGGGTTTTTTTAGAAGATGCCTAAGCAAAATGAAACAACTCGGTAGTCAACACTGAAATGACACATTTGGTACCACAGTAAACATTCAAAACCATCCTTGCAGAGGCTCACTGGAGCAGCAAGCTAACTTATTTATTCATCTAGATTTTAACCAGACTTACCTCATATCCCAAGTAGCACACATACATTAGGAGAAAAACCCCAAATAAACAAAACTACAGAAATGTGAAGATCAGAGCAAAATACTGCTATTACTATGGAAACAGTAATGAACTTTGCATCTATTGGCAGTTGTGATCAGATCTTCTCCTAGAAAACTAAGAAATTAATTGTGGTTCTCCTCATTTCTTTCCTTACAAATTCTTTTCTGGTGCACAGAGTTTTGTTTCATGCTTGTTTCAATACCAAGCCTGTCAGGCTTATTATGAAAAACATATCGAATCCAAGAAACTTTATATTCTTCTCATCCAATGAGATATTTTCTTGTAAGTCCCAGCTTCTTTCTCCAAGTGCTTTACTTACCCTTATCATCAGAACAGCTTTCCTGATGTCACGAACTCCATCATAAACCAGGCGGGAGGCATCTATGAACTCATTCTCTTCAAATGGCTGTGGGACATTCGCACTCAAGGCTTCAATGGCAACCTCAACTTGTTCAGCAAAACGTGGCATAACTAGATTAAACAAAATGAAAGGCAGGAAGATTAGACATCTTCTTTTGGAGGATTTTTCACCTGTCAGGGCATAAATACTTTCCAGTAGACATGATACTAACTGTTGTTGCAATTTCAAGACCTAGGAAGGCCCATGGCATGGATTTGTACTGACTCTACACATGCAGAGCTCCCGCATAGTTTCTGACAGCATGAAAATAGCGACCTTTATATTCTCTCCTCCAAGTGCACAACAAAGAATGTAAAACTTCATTTAAAAAGCATGATTTACTAAGACTGCAAGATATCCGAGCTATAAGTAAAGCACATTTAAAACATTTACAGCTAGAAATCTTGTTTATTATGTCTGTGTATATGCTCACATATATATGTTTGCTCAAATACACAGATGAAAGAACAGATCTGTATCACTGATGCAGATAATGCTTGGTAAGTGCTAGGGATATATTGGAGAAAACATGGAAAAGTGACAGCAACAATAGATATAAAAAATTAAACATTAACAAAACATTGGTAGGCAGAGGGGAAATACTTTAATTAGAAAAGAAGTTTGAGAGAACTTCAAGTTTCAGAAAGAGTATTAAATGTATATATCAAATTATCTTAATTAAGGGAACACTTGAAAGTGTACTAGGAGACTAAGATGATTGCATAAGGAAGTCTTTAGCCTGAAAATAAGAAAGCAATCATTAAAAACACAATGAAAACAAGTAAACATAAAGAATAAAAGAAAATTATTTAGGGTAATGAAGAAAATAAAGGTAAAGCTAAAAATGCAAAAATGACAGTAAAAAAGGAGGCAAAGAACCCTGATATTTAGGGTCCTTAAATTTCTGTCTAGAATGTCCTAATTAGCAGAGGTAATCAAATAGTTAATGTAATTAACAGTAAGTGTAACAGATCTGAATTAGGAAAGGGCAGTTTGGAGAACATCTACATAAACTTGAAGAAATGTATCTATGAAATATGTTTTCAAGTTAACAAAGCATACTAAAATTTACCCTGCAGTTCTTAAGAAAATAATAAAAGCAATTTATGAAATATCTTGCAGAACTCAAGAAAAAACAATAATGGTGAAAGTTGCAGGGATTTAGAAGAAGAAAAAGCACATACCTATTTATATGAAGGTACAGGGAACAAAAAAGGAAGAATTAAAGGATATTCAGCCTAATTTCAGTACCCAGAAAGAAAATGAAACACGACATAAAGCAATTAATGTGTAATTATCTTCTAAATAGTAACCAGATGTCAGACAAATGCAGATTTGTCAACATAGGTTGTGTCAAGCTCTTGCAATATTTTCTTTGACAGAGCAGCTAACTAGTGTGTTGGGAGAAACAGTAGATATAATACAGCTTGATTTCATAAGACATTTGACATGGCTACGCATGACGTTCTTAAAAGTGAAACAAGGGAAATGTAAATTAAATTACTATAAGGTGGACATGAAAACCATGACAAAAAACATCTTAAGGAACAATTACCTGTGGCACGTTGTCAAACCAGAAAGATATGTCAAGTGAGTTCTTGTAATATGTCTAATAATGGAATCATAGAATGATAGAATAGTTAGGGTTGGAAAGAACCTTAAGATCATCCAGTTCCAACCTCATGCCATGTGTAGGGACACCTCACACTAAACCATGCCATGCAAGGCTTCGTCCAACCTGGCCTTGAACACTACCAGCGATGGAGCACTCACAACTTCCTTGGCCAACCCATTCCAGTGCCTCACCACCCTCACAGGAAAGAATTCCTTTCTTAGATCCAATCTAAACCTCTCCTATTCAGTTTGAACCCGTTACCCCTTGTCCTGTCACTACAGTCCCTAATGAAGAGCCCCCCCCAACATCCCTATAGGACCCCTTTCAGATACTGGAAGGCTGCTATGAGGTCTCCACACAGCCTTCTCTTCCCCAGGATGAACAGCCCCAGCTTTCTCAGCCTGTCTGTGTATGGGAGATGCTCCAGTCTCCCTGATCATCCTTGTGGCCTCCTCTGGACTTGTTCCAACAGCTCCATGTCCTTTTGATGTTGAGGACACCAGAACTGCACACAATGCTCCAGGGGAGGTCTCATGAGAGCAGAATAGAGGGGCAGGATCACCTCCTTGGACCTGCTGACAACAATGTGATGCTATTGTAAAAAATTCTCAACCACAGGTATTACGACACCCATTGGGTGTGAAAGCTTCTGTCAATGATTTTGACCTGGCAGACCTGGCTATAATTTAGTCCTTAATTTACATTATTACAGTGGAACATTATTTGCTGTTTCAAAATGAAAATTGTTATTAAAGTATATTATGAATTGATTGCTTGCCAATTGCATTTTTACATTACTGGGAAATATTTTTGATTAGATAAGCAGGAAAAAACATCTTAAACTAATAAGATGCTGTTACTTATAGCTTCTCTAAGCATATGTTGTCATTTAATGAGGTAAAGATTTTGGAAATTGAGTTAAGAACTCTATTATTCTCCCGTTAAAGTTATTGGGCCACACTTGAGAAGCTCCATGACAGTGATGTATGGAGAAATACTTCTGTTGCACCCAAAAAACTTCCAGTCTTTCTTATCTGTCATTTACTGTACAAAGAAGGATATGCTTATGCCAGTAGTGAAAAAGTTACAAGTAAAATTCAGGCAAAGGCCTAAAACCTGTATCTGGAGTTGCAACTTGTAAATGCTGAAATTTGTAAATGCATCAGAGATTGATTAATTTATTATGCACAGAGATTTGCTACAAATTTCAGATTCAGAAGCAAATCAGCACTTTGGGTGAAAAAATTTAACATATGCTGGACTGAAAAATGTGATCCATTAACATCTCTCAGTCTATCTACATGAATTAATTAGACACCTGCATAAATGTTGACAGAATCAGGTCTCAAGTTAATAGGAACGCTTCTAAGTTACTTTTCATTCTAACAAATAAAGATTTTAAAGCCTTTCTGTAGGTGAGTTTTTGAAGGCATTGAGAGTAAGATCACTGCCAACAAAACCTAGTTTGAATGGCTGGAGAAAAACTGGAAAACGACAAAGTTAAAATGACTTCCATTGCATCTATTGATTATTTTCAAAGATTATTTTTATTTTATCAACCTAATAGAAAACTAGCAGATCACCATGGGTGAACTCATGCCTTGATATAACCTGCATTTCCTTGCTAACCACCTTGCTCCATGCAGCTTTTCACTAAAGCTTTTCTTGTTTTTCTCTCACCCTGCCCATATCTCCTAAGTTTTAAAAATATCAAGTAATTATCTATTTTCTAAATATATCTTTTCTATTGACTTTTTTCTCTAATGGCAATCAACTTGTAGTGGAATGTTTGTACTTGAAAACAGAGCTGTGTATTTGGTTTAGTGATATGGGAGCAGCAAGATCACTGAGAAGGGAAAAAGTTAGGCTACATAAAATTATTGAGATAAAAACATTAAAAATGTCATTGTTCATAGCATTAGAAGGTAAAGTTTCATTAATATGCAAGATTAAATGAATGCCTAGCTAATTTAATGCACTTTTATGGTCTTATTATTTAGGAACTTGAATTCCTCATAATCTTAAGTGGGTGTGAATGTTCAGAAATGTAGAAAGGGATAATAATTAAGACACAAAAAAACAATGAAAGTTAAAGTCCCTCTAAGTGCAAAGGTTTCTAATTCTTAGTGGTATCAATGGGAGTTAAGAAAGTTGGTCTGGTTTTGTCCTACTTTGTATATTTGGAAAGTTAGAAATCTATGTCTTCTTTAACCAAATGGAGAGCAATAGGTGTTTCCATTAGACATCCACACCTACTTTGAGAAAGCAGTTCAAGTTCAGCTAAACCAAATTCTGATACTGCTCTGCCCTTTGAGGAGAGAGGGAGGACAGATGATTGGCTTAGACTGGATGTCTGCTTTAGACAACCAAATTTGTGCCTAAATGAATCCCATTTCTGCATCAAATCCTAGAACACTTTTTTCTCTAAATTAGTGGGTTGCCTAGGAGGGTATCAGCTGGGCAAGAAGTGGCCACTTTCCATTTAAATCTCATTGGAAATGAAGGGTTCCCAAATGTCTCATCTTTGGGGCACTTTTCTAGCCAGAAGACTGTTGTTGAATAGCATCAGCAGAACTGCTTGTAAAGAGACAAGGACCTACTCAACTCTTTCTAGCATCCAGGGGTTTGGATCTAAGGTAATCAACCTTCTCAAAGACCAGGGGTTGTTCTCTCTAACCATACTGTCCTCAGATAAACCAGATGTTTGAGCTCCAGAGAAGTGACTGACCTCATACTCCAGAATACTCAGCTCTGCCCTCTGGCTATCTCTTTGTAGCTCTGCATCCATTTAAGCATCTGTAGTTGTCCTTTGGAAACTTGAATTTCCCTATCCCGTGTTCATAGGTACCAGACACTGAATTTTAGATGTGAATCATCTGATCGAAACAGCCCTTAAGTGGCTGTAAAAATCTGGTCTGATTTGGGTAATATTATTCAAGAATGACATGGCAGTCTAAAGGTCTGAACCTCCACACTGCTGAAAATTGAAAGAAGAATCCTTGAAAGCTGTAAGCTATAGCTTAAAAAAGTTAGAGTTCTGGATGAAATTTATTCCTTTTTAAATTACTTTTTTGTATTAATCCATTAATTTACTTAACTGAGGAAAGAGCACTGTCTACTGGGTAGTTCCAGTACATAAAATTAATTCCTATGGGATATCTGACATACTCTGCCAAAGACAGCATATTTTCTCAACGTAATTTGAAGGATGAATAAGGAATCAAAAGTGACACCTTATTTAGCTTGAAGTGTTGTCAAAGTTTGTTTCTAGAAGAATTGGAAATTTCTTATCAGAAGAATCTAAATATTTCAATAGATGTTTTTTAGAGCCCTAATCTCATATCATAATTTACAACATTTCAGTCATGATTATTATATTGCTAATTAAAAAGAAAAAGCTTTATAAAACTCTACTGAACTATTACATAATATATCATAGAATCAGAGAACTATTTAAATTGGAGATCTTTAAGATCATTGAGCCCAACCATTGACCCAGCACTGTCAAGTCCACCATTAAACTATGTCCTTAAATGTCACATCTACATGTTTTTTAAATACCTCCAGAGATGGTGACTCCACCATTTTCCTGGGCAGCCTGTTCCAATGCTTGTCAACCCTTTCAGTGAAGAAGTTTTTCCTAAAACCCAATTTCAAATGCCCGTAATTATGTCTGTGCTTTATGTCACTGGATTGGATTTTCAAAGTGTTCACAATTCTGTGCCCAGAAAAGCAGCCACTGATCTCTGTTACAGCTAAAGAAATATTCATCATCAGTTCTGTGTATCAAACCATACAAATCTCACATTTGTCACTCAGGAACGAGGAAGCAAAATTAGGGCAAAATTTGCAGCATGCTGGTTTCATTGTTATGGCTCAGAAAAGGATGAAACATTGCTGTCCAAAGCAGGCCATCTTTCATCTTCTTTCTATACTGATTCAGTAAAATAATGAATGTGCATACACTATAGCATTTTACAGTAAACACGGGACTTTCAGGAAGAATTAGCCTTCACTGCCAATATAACTGCATCTCCAATTTAGACATGGACTGTAAACCCAATGGTCTCAAGGTGCCTTGAATTTATGGCCAAGTCCTGGTCCTTTGACCCATATGTGTTAAATCAGCATTCTGGCACTTCACAAAAGGCTTCTACTTTATCTGTGGGTATATGTAACTATGAGGCATAGACATGGCGATGCAACTCTTTCAGGAAATGTTAGATTTGCTCACATGCAGTACAGGTGAGCTGTACACTATAGAAATTGATGGCATGTCTGGAGTTACGTTACCAAGTACTGTGAGATATGGACAGAAATAAAAGAATAAAACCCAAACCTTCAAACTTTATCCTCATTGAATTGTCATTTGCAAAAAGATAGAATGTCAGGGGAGAGCCAAGGTAAGCTGTATCTGCGGCGAGGTGCCTTCTGGCCAACATAGTAGGCAATCATATAATGAAAGGGTATATCAAAAAGCATACAAAGAAGGATAACAAATGATGGCTGCAGGGACATGTGTCTCACCAATTTCAGATGTCTCATTCTTCTGCCTACCTGTGCAAACACAGACTACATTCAGTGAGTACCACCAAAATATGACTAAATGGAGCTCCCTTCAGGTTGATATTTCAAATAAAAGCTAGATGTAGCTCTTCAGAATACCGCCTCAAGAAAACAGTTGCATGCTGCTGGACACAAAAATGGCTTATATAACACAAGCAAAACACCTTTTCTGGCTTTGGCTATAAGTCTGTGTATATCTGGACGTAGGTGTGTGTAGGCAAGGCGATGCAAGGAATGCCAGTGTTTTTATTCTAAAAGATTTCTTGTACAATTCACACTTGTATTTCACAAAACCTTCGGCTGGAGCTAGTCAATATTCACTGCATTTTTCTGCCTATATTTCCTAGACTTGGTATACCTCTTTTCCTAACCCCACAACCACCCTCCTTACATTATAAAATGGCTCTTAAGAACACAAAATGTTTTTGAGGAAAGAATGTAACAGTGACTAAGTAATAATGGCTTATGAAAACGCACAATTCTATTATAGTATCCTACTGTTCATTATCTAAGATATCTGACACATACAAAATGGATAATCCTTGTCTTTTTAAACACTCCTGGAGCTAATTTGCCTCTACATCCCCACATTAATTTTATCATTCTCATCTTGACTGTCTTCCATTTCTGGAAGATTTTTAGGTTGATCAAAGCTGAAACAACTATTTGAGCCATTCAGTGAATATACTCCTGATTGTACAGGCTACCTTAAACAGTGATTGAGGGTTGAAGTGCCTGGAAAAGGCATCTTTGCCCAGCTGCCCATAATAATGTCATATTTTTTTCTGAGAGGAAGAATTAGCTCAGATCCTGCCTAGATAATGCAGTTTGAATTGTTCCATTTACATCGAGAAATGAAATAAAATTATCTTCCAGTGTTGCCTTTCAGAGCAGCCCTGCGAAGAAGGACTTGGGGGTGGTGGTCGATGAGAAAACGAACATGAGCCAACTGCAGTGTGCGCTTGTAGCCCAGAAAGCAACCGTTATCCTGGACTGCAGCAAAAGAAGTGTGCCCAGCAGGTCGAGGGAGGTGATCCTGCCCCTCTACTCTGCTCTCAGGAGACCTCACTTGGAGCATTGTGTGCAGTTCTGGTGTCCTCAACATCAAAAGGACATGGAGCTCTTGGAACAAGTCCAGAGGAGGCCACGAGGATGATCAGGGGACTGGAGCACCTCCAATACAAAGACAGGCTGGGAAAGTTGGGGCTGTTCATCCTGGGGAAGAGAAGGCTGTGTGGAGACCTCCTAGCAGCCTTCCAGTATCTGAAGGGGGCCTATAGGGATGCTGGGGAGGGGCTCTTCATTAGGGACTGTAGTGATAAGACAAAGGGTAATGGGTTCAAACTGAATAGGAGAGGTTTAGATTGGATCTAAGGAAGGAATTCTTTGCTGTGAGGGTGGTGAGGCACTGGAATGGGTTGGCCAGGGAGGTTGTGAGTGCTCCATCCCTGGCAGTGTTCAAGGCCAGGTTGGATGAAGCCTTGGGTGCTATGGTTTAGTGTGAGGTGTCTCTGCTTATGGCAGGGGGGTTGGAACTGGATGATCTTAAGGTCCTTTCCAACCCTAACTATTCTATGATTCTATTCTATAATTCTACTCCTACTAGCCAAACCAGCATTCTTCTTTTGTCACATTTTGCTTCTGCCTATTCACCTCTAAATTAATACATTATGCACCAACCAGAGCACTGACCCCTGAAGCATCATACGATTTATCTTTCTGCCTGCTGAGAAATGGTCATTTATGCTTTGCTTGTGTCTTGCAACCACCTCTTAATCCATCAAAGGTCTTAACATTCATTCTGTGGCTACCCATTTTCCAAGCAGCTGTGTGTGCAGGACTTTGTGAAAAGCTTTTGAAAATCTATATCAATTAAATTATATTCTCCTTTAATAATATATTTTTAAACTGTAAAAGTAGAGAGAAAAAGAAATAGTATTGAAGCTTGTAGACACCGTGGTGATTTATTCAGCTCTTATGTGTCTCATGTAACTGTTTTATAATATATTTTACATGGTTTCTCACTGTATTCCTCTGTATATTGAACATGGCCTCTTAGGTTAAAAATTCTTTGGATCAAATCAAGCACTATTGGAACATAATTCTCTGGTCCTTTTGTAAAATACGTTAATAATGCATTAAATGTTTTGGGTTTTTTTTGGTGGTGATACCTTGATCTTTGGATTTCAGTTTAACAAAACTTTAAAGAAAATGTTACAGTGCATTGCAGAATAAAAGCCATAATTTCATCAAAACCCCTGCATAAATGATCTCATGTTCTCAGGATGATGGTACCCATAAGTTGTATTATAGCTACCCAAAACTCCCATAAAACATGAACTCAACATAATTTACCTTTAAAATAGGCTCCAGTTTGAAATCTTTAACTCTCCCTCAGATACAATATGAGGTTTTCTTGGATTACAGTTATGCTTAAACTCGTCTTCTTGCTTCTACATTTTGTTTCCCTTCATATCGCTGCTGAAAAATCCATCTTTCCCATGCTCTAGTATTAGCTTTGATAACATCATTGAGCTGCCTTTTCCTAGTGATAAATATCTTTCAAGTTTGCCCTACTCACGCTGATAAAATTCTCAGGGACTTATTACTGAATTGCCAGTAGTGCTGATTTTCAGCTTTAGCCCATTTTGATAACACAAAATAAAGAAGATTGAGTCAAAACAGAAGTCACCTATTTAAAACCAAACAGTTAAAAGTTACTAGAGTTGTTTTAAAACATGCTAAAGGCAGAAAATCAAATTTCTGCTCTGAATTGGACAATTTCAGATTTCCAATGTTGTTCACAGGGGTGAGTAACCCGAGTACTACAGTACTTGCTCTTCCAGGATGGTTTCCAGTCATCCCAATGAAAACTGAAGGAAAAAACCCCTGAAACATTGGAAGCTTCTCACAGCCCTTCCCAGGCAGTTCTGGTTCCATTTGTCCTGCTTTTTCTCCTTCATTTCGCATTCACTCCTTTTATTACAACTCTGCAAAGTCTACTTTAGTTTTCCTAATCTAAATTCAACTCTCTGACCTTTAAAGAATGTCACAGCTTTTTCTCCTCCCCATGTCGCAGAAGTCCTCAAAAATAATATTCAGCTTTGTTGCCTGTTACTTGATTTCTTTCTACATGCACTTCTTTTTAGTTGTTTAGAAATCCATACTTCTTCCCTTCAGTTGTTACAGCTTCTGAAGCAATTGCTGAGTAGACTTTGATCTCCTTAAAAGCAATGGGAGAATCAGCTGGCTGTAGTCATTGCAAGGACAGGGAGCTGAACAGCATGAGAGATCTCAATATTCAAGCAGAAATTGTGCTCCCTTTTTAATCTGGCTCCATTCCCTTGCCTTTTGCCTTTTCTCTTGTTTTAACTTTTCTTTCTCCTCTCTTTTCCTTTCCACTTTTCTCTCTTTCCTTTCTTTTTTTTCATGGACCATCTGTAGCAGGATAAATTCACAGTTCTCTACAAATGCTGAACACCAATATAACATTTAACAAGAGCTATCAGCATGACACTGCCTACCAATCCATGCAATCCATCCTTATCCTCATGAAGGTGGCTGATGCCCAGGGCTGGGGCTGTCACTGGATTTTGCTTTTTAGGAAACCGAGCTAATGATACCAGTAGAACTTCACAATGCCCCAAACTTCACAGTGACTGAAGCTCTGGTTTACTCCTGCACATAGTTAACACACACCACACTCTATGAGTTTAGTGTTCGTTCCCATCAAGGCCCATAGACTCCATAGTTTTATAGTTCTCATTTTGGATTTATAAGCAAGTCAGCGAGAGTCAAGTTTTTGTTCTAGTTTAAAAGGGAAATAAAAGAATTCAATTTTAAAAAGACATTAACCAATCTGTCACTCTCTAATACTGCTGTCAGAGATAAGAATCCAGTCTGTACCAAGTGCTTGGCTATAAAGGCAGTGGGTTAGTCAAGCACAAGCAGGAAAGCACTAAAACACTAAAAAAACCCCAAACCATATGCTCCAAAGGCTGTAAATTTAAAACAATAACACAACAAACAAATGAATCTTTAAGGGGAGACCAGTTTTAAAATAAGGTATGCATAGTTTCAGTTTCTCAGAACCTACCAATATTGCTTTCCCTAAAGATTAATTTTCCCCCACCCTCCCCAACATGAGCAAGGTGTTTCTGTTTCTAAAACAGTGTAACCATATTTCTGCACTGCAGATCAAACCCAGTACTCCTATAACAATATGAAATCCCTGGAAAAAAAGGCTTACCAGAAGCTTTCCTTTCCTAAAATGACAGTTAAAAGTCAATAATAATTGCAAGAGAAAGGTAATGTGCTTATTTTCCTTCCATTGTCATTTAACTATTTTTTTTTCCAGCTTTCAAAAGCATTTCATTTAAAAATAAATAAAGGTCAAGCAAAAAAATAGGAGTAGCAAAGTTGAAAATCATCATTGTGCTTCTCACAGACTTTGTTACCTGCATCTGTGGGTGAAGCCTAACTCCAAATAAATCCATCTCATCATTCTAGTGCATTTGATAAAATCTGGACTGGATCTCAAGGTGATGAACAGAAAGACTATGTAAATATACATGTGTATGCAGAGACGTGTTCCAAGGGAGAGATCAGGATATAAACATCCAAGGCACAGACAGAATGGTGTATGAGGGGTCTACATACCATTTTAACCACTTTATTCTAGAGTGCGAAAATGAGTCAGAAAACTCTACCTATTTTAATCAAAAATCATAGAGAAAGAATAATAAATGTTTTTGTAAATGGCCTGAAAAGCTGCAGATAAATAGAAATTTTGCTGTAATATTAATGATCCAGATTTGCGTCTGGCATAAACTATTTTAGCATCATGTACTCCATTGAACCTGGGCCCATTCTGTTTTCTAAATTTCTGCTGCACAATTTGTACATGTCAGGGTTCTCAACATTTAAAACATAACTTTTAAAATATTTTTTTACTACTCAAATTTACTCACATTTTACAAGATACAAAATAAATAACTTTAATGAACAGTGACTCAGTCTTAAGTATCAAATCCCAGGATTACTAAGTTGATGTTATAGAATCATAGAATCACAGAATAGTTTGGGTTGGAAAGGACCTCAAGATCATCCAGTTCCAAACCCCTGCCATAAGCAGGGACACCCCACACTAAACCATGGCACCCAAGGCTTCATCCAACCTGGCCTTGAACACTGCCAGCGATGGAGCACTCACAACCTCCCTGGACAACCCATTCCAGTGCCTCACCACCCTCACAGGAAAGAATTTCTTCCTTATATCCAATCTAAACCTCTCCTGTTTAAGTTTGAACCCATTACCCTTTGTCCTATCACTACAGTCCCTAATGAATTGTCCCTCCCCAGCATCTCTATAGGTCCCTTTCAGATAGTAGAAGGCTGCTAGGAGGTCTCCATGCAGCCTTCTCTTCCCCAGGATGAACAGCCCCAACTTTCCCAGCCTGTTTTTGTATGGGAGATGCTCCAGTCTCCTGATCATCTTTGCAGCCCTTCTCTGGACTTGTTCCAACAGCTCCATGTCCTTTTGATGTTGAGGACACCAGAACTGCACACAATGCTCCAAGTGAGGTCTCCTGAGAGCAGAGTAGAGGGGCAGGGTCACCTCCCTCGACCTGCTGGTCACGCTCCTTTTGATGTTGTCAATATGCACTTAGTCCAGAGCTTCCAGCACTTAATTATAATTCAAATTATACAAAAATGCATTAAAGGTGGATGGTATTTATTGTTTCTATTATTGATCTGTGCAACTGACTTTTATAACTGTCAGTTACTCTGTTGAAAAATCAATATTATTATTAATAATTAATAATCAATATTATTATTAATAAAAGCAAAGTCAGAAAGTTTAGCTGAATGAAAAGCCTAAAGATGTTTTTTGTGTTGATTAATAAAGAAATCTCATTGATAGGCAGAATTCTTCAAAATCTCTCCTTTACCAAAAGGATACTTTAACATAAGAGAGCCACAGAATATTTTACCATATCAAACGGAACCGAATGTTTTTTCCCCTGTGAGTTCATACCAATCCGTAGACTTTTTCAAATAAGCTAAATGTGTACTACTTATTCCATTGATTTCCTGTTGGGTAATGAAAAATTGGGGACTAATAAAAACAAGTTTCAGACCCACTTTGGCTTCTTCTACTTCAAAACCATGACACAAATAGAACCACGAAACTTTGAGGGAAAATACAAAACCAACCTTACTGCACTACTTTCAAGGTGTACACGGCCAAATTACAATTCTTAAGGTCAGCTGGATGTAAAGTGAACATAAATGTTGCATAGAAAATAGTTGTGTAGCGCCAAATGGTGTGTGGTTTACAGGCTGAAGATCATGCTACTGATTTCTGATCTTCCCAAAAAGGTTCTGCAGCTCACAGGAGTCTGTGAAAGTTATTTTCTATAGGCTGGTGTGAATACACAAGCATTGCGGGTGCTCGAGGCACAACTTTCTAATCACAATCACAAGAATCCACACTTCAGGTATAACTTTCAATAAATGATAATGAGAAGTCAGAAGAAGAAAGAAGAAATCCTTGAATTTGGTCACTGGGATTTAGCTGTGCAAATAGGGCTTGGGTTCCCTATTAGGTCTTAAAGATAATAAGCTGGGGACAACCATAACACTACAATAAATCATTTTGCATATTTCTGTTCTCAAGGCTGACACAGAGGCTGCCAGAGCTACAACAGATTTTGCTTTTCTATCTCATAGGGCTGCTTCGTCTGAATGTTACATTTGGTGTGCCCCGAGCTGATGTATTCTCATTTGTTTCTTCTCAAATATTCTCAATTTTAAAGCCCAGAGGAGCAAATGTCACTTAATAGGGGAGGATAAGCTCAGACATTTTCAGACTTCTGCACTACGTGTATCTATATCATAGCTGGTCACTTTGTACAGTGAAGTGAATGAAACCCAAAGCATGATTCATCCAAACAAAGGTAGACCACTATTTTAAGATGAGGGCACTTGAAAGCACTGTCTGTGCTGAACAATTCAGATGCACATAGCAACAGGTAATACTGAGTATAAAGGAGTCTAATATGACCAGCTTACATGTAAACACCTACACTTAGATGAATCTGCTCCCTGCTCTGTGAAGGCAAAGAACGGTTAAATAATAGTAATACATTAATATACAAAAGTATATACATATAAATATATATTTATATATTGTATGATTATATAAATATATACATACAAATAGATATAATAGGTTTTTAAATATATAAAATAACTAATTAAATCAGTGCTTTTCCCAGTCTATCCATCTAGCAGACTTTTCTATTTTTGGACAATGTACTTATTTTATACAATCTCCACATTTAATATAACCTACCAGCCTTTTATATAAATTTTTTCAATCAGTTAATACATTTTCAGTTGCTTAAATGTATTTTCAATGAAAATCTGTTTTGTTTAGAAACACAATTTCAGCCACCAACAAGTAGATTCACTGTACAAACCACAGAGTAATGTTTGTAACGACGCATAATACATAACCAACTGACTCAGAAAGAACTTGAAGGAAAGGCTGTGCAATTACACAAATCTTTGAAACTTTGAGCATGTAGATTAGCCTTGATGGGCTACTGAATCTCTTATATGGCTCTTATCAACATAGCCTCTGCAATAACATTGAGTACAGAATAAAAATAACAACTCGAGCCATAAATCTGTTTATAACTTGATTTCAAACACAAGTTCCCCTCTGACTGACATATTTCAGAGGACTAACCAAAAGTTTTAAGTGACTTAATGTTAAAAAAACATTTCAAGTAAGCTTACCTGTTTCAGAAAGTAGTTTGGTAGCTTCCAGCACCTTCTCAGTATAAACTCCAGTTTCATAGTTTTCCATCTCTGCATTAATGATGTGAATAACTCTGGCTGCACGGCCTCGGATGGCACCTGCAGTTCTGTCCAGTGTATCGACATCTCCCTCTTGGAGAGCAATCACACATTTATTCACATCTTCCAGAATATGGTTTTCTGGAATGTAGATAAAAAATAAGGCTCATTTTGTGTCATTCTTCCTCATAGCAAAGCTTACTGATTTGGGTAAACAGCATATGTCAGTATGCTAAAAAATTGATATCTGTCCTTATCCAGGACTGCAAAACAAATACCATTCCGTGGTATTATGACACATAATCCCAAGTGTGATATTTATATTTCAAAGGGACTGCACTACCCTCTCTTACCTATACTGCAAATACCAACCTGTGATTCTTTGAAAAACGGTCACATTAATTTCAAATATCATACTGAATTTTATTATAATGAAAGTGTAACAGAAATCAATGCGAAAAGGAAGGCATTCAAATACCATGCAGATGCTCTAATAAACAGTTGGGCAATTTTCTGAAGCTGAATTCACACATTCTCATAAACACTTAATATGTTTGGTTCCTCTGTGCCTAAATAAGTTAGAAAAGAAAATAAATCACTTTGAAAAGACAACAGTAAATGGCTTTTGTAGATAGCATGGTGTCTGTGCATGAGTAGTTCATATCCTTTACTCTATTTATGCCAGAGATTAAGCTGTGAATTTTTAATGACATACAGTACAATCATATGTGATTGTGCATAGTCAGAATGAAGAGTCAACAACAGTGAGTCTGCTCAGATAATGTAAAATCAAGTGTCTTCATTGAAAACTTGGGAGCTGCATTGTTTTTTTGTGGCTCAGAATCAGGCCATCCACTCTCATGCGCTGCAGTATCATAGCTGATGTGATATTCTCACATACCAATAATGTGAAAAGATGAAGCAGATTTTGACCGGGTCAGACATTATTGCCCTGAATCCAGTACAGTTAAAAATCATTTCAATAACAAAACTATGTTTGAATGTTATATTTGAGCAGCTCACTCTGAGAAACTCAGTGACTAAACAACTTTTCTGCCAATGACAGAATTAAAACAGAAAATGAAATGCTCTTCTTTGTAACTGTAATAAATAAACCAGAATCAATCAGTTCAACAACTGCTTTTTGTTAATTGCTCTTGGCCACATAAATAGAATGACACATTAATCTTCACTGTTAAAAATCCCAAGGTTGTTTCATTTGAGGGTTTCAGAAATGTTTGACATGATGTTGAATTTTAAATTGTAGCAGCTCTGCATGAAAACAGAAATTCCCCCGAGCTGTGAATCAGAGTAACTTGCAAGGCAAAATTCTTTGTTTAAAAAAATCTCTATTCACATTTTAAAAAAGTTGCTTTACCCAAATATTTATTCACTATCTCCTCCTCAGCACTCTCTTTTTTTTTTTTACTATGGCATAGCCAAATTCTGCCCAACGAAAGGAGCTGTATGGATTTGAACATGCAGTGCACTAGGAATCTAAAGTAATTGATTAAAATTATGGGCAGCTTTCTTTTGCCAGCCACAGTATTATTCACAGAATCACAGAATAGTTTGGGTTGGAAGGGACATTAAAGCTCATCCAGTTCCAACCCCCTACCATGAGCAGGGACACCTTCCACTAGCCCAGGTTGCTCCAACCCCCATCCAACCTGGCCTTGAACACTGCCAGGGATGGGGGAGCCACAGCTTCTCTGGGCACACTGTGCCAGCATCTGACCAGCCTCAAAGGGAAGAACATCTTCCTAATGTCTAAATTGAATCTCCCTTCTGTCAGTTTAAAGCCATTGCCTCTTGTTCTGTCCTACCTGCTCTGTCACAAGCCCCTCTCCAGCTTTCTTGTCAGCCCCTTTAGGTACTGGAAATTGCCCTAAGGTGTCCTGGGGACATTATTAAAGCTGTGACACTCAGCATGAAGAGAAGAAGGTGTCATTTCATGAGGTACATTTAAGCAGACACCAGCCCATTCTGAATGCTTCACTGTTTTAACATCCAAAAATAAAACTACCCTGTGTAAGCTGAGGCTTCCAAGCTTACAGCTAGCAGCAACAGGTTTTCTGGATACATGTGATGCCTTCTCATCTTTAATAGACATGTCTATGGAAAGTGTTAGAAAAAAGTCTAAACCCAGCAGAAATATTACATCTTAGTGGCCTTAGAAAGTTTGGATCTATGTCAGAGCTACTTTAGAAGAAAATGTGATTTGAGAAAACCAAAAAGAGAAAAAATATTTTCCATTCAAATAATTTCTGATTTTATGCATGCAAGTGCTTGTAGTGAGAAAAGTCCTCAAACAAATAACTAAATGGTCATTTAAGCAAGTTTGCCCTCTCTTTGGCTTGTGGACAGGGTCTGCAGTTTATAGCTTGGTCTGCCCTTTCATTGTAGAATTAGGTCTGTTGAAAAGTGTTTACCAGCTTCAAATCTCATATAAAAATCTATGTGCTACCAGATTCTGAGTACCCTTTTATTCTAAGAGCTCATTTTCATTTTCTTGGCATGGCTTGCAGTAAACACTCTAGCATTGGTGCTGAACAATGGAGTGTCATTATACTAAACCAAACCATTTCCTTGTTACTAATAATAACTGGACACAACCAAATGAAATAAAGGGGAAAGCAGAGAAAGAAAAGTACGGATGTTTTTAATGGATAAATACTTTTTCTTTCTCTAAATATCTTAAACTTTTATTGGGAAATTTAGCAAATACTAAGGAAATAAGCATAAAATTAAGTCCAAACTATCTCCTGAAGTTTGGCTCTTCTGTGACGTTACAGTAGGCTAAGAACCCTTGCCACACTATGTCTTTATTCACAACAAAATTCACCTCTTTCAAACTGTAATAGGAAAATAAGTTGTCTACAGCAGACAATTAACACAAGAGATGCAGCACTTTGCAATTATAGTATTCATTGTGTATGACTATTATAGACATACTATTATATGATTATATTATACACTCTGCCACAAGTTGTAGCAGTTCACAAGGAGGATGGAAAAAAGATTGTGACCCAAAAAAGTCAATGTCCTTCTCTTCACCATCCCTTCTTTATTTAAGGACTAAGATACTTTCTCTGTTTTTCATAGAAAACCTTGGTTTTTATTGTAATCTTTCCTAGTGAGGTAAGAAAAGTGTGGTACTTCTCTGTCCTGGGTTCAGCAGTAGCAGTCATTTTTCTCCTTCGTAGCTGATGCAGTGCTGTGCTTTTGACTTTCAGCTTGGGAACAGCGCTGATAACAGATGTTTTTAGTCGTTGCTCAGTAATGTTCACCCTGACCAAGAACTTTCTGAGTCTCATGCTCTGTCAGGGAGAAGGGGAGGCCAGGAGGAAGCAGAGACAGGACACCTGACCCAAACTAACTAAAGAGGTATTCCATACCACAGCATGCCCAGTATATAGACTGGGGGCAGTTACCCAGAAGGGTTAGATCACTGCTCGGGTCAGGCTGGGTATCAATTGGTGGGTGGTGAGCGATTGTATTCTCTTCCTTTGTTATTTCCCTTATCATTATTATTACTGGTGGTAGCAGCAGTGATTTGTGTTATACCTTAGTTACTGTACTGCTCTTATCTCAACCTGTGGGAGTTGCATTCTTTCGATTCTCCTCCCCATACCATAGGAAGAGGGTAGGGGGGAACAGTGAGCAAGCAGCTGTGTGGTTCTAAGTTACTGGCTGAACTTAAACCACAACAGTAGATTTGGTATTTCTTAGGCTACTTTGCTACTTCTTTCTGGTTGCATTGCTACACCAATAACTCTGGGACCTGGAAGTGCTTCTCTGCTCTGTGGAAATGCACACACTGGTCATGTCCTGAGAACACACCTAGGTTGGACTCACATGTAGCATCTCCCTTTTTCCTACTTCTCTTCAGGGTCTGGCAACCTGGTAAGGATAATTGGAGTTATGATATATCTGCCCCAGTGTTTAGACAGAGCTCATCTGACCAAAGCTACAAAACAAAGTATGGAAAGTTTGTCTTTTCTCCTCTTGACTACAACTGCACGAGGACTCTAATAACAGTTTGTGCAAAGCTGTCAGCCTGACACAGGTCTCAATTGCATTTCCAAAAGGTGGCCAAAATCCTAATTTGTGCCTGTGTTAAAGCAAAACTTCTCTAGAAATAGAAGCACAAATAGGATATTATTCTCTAGGAGATGAAAAGCTAACCAGGGATTAATTAGCATGGCTTGGTTGCTCCTACTGGCTGTAGAAGATCAGCATTCCAGTAGGAACGGACTAATGGAACAAAGATGCTTTAGTAATTACAGGTTTTCTCTGTTCTAACTCGTTACTTTAACTTAGAAGTGTATTTTTAAAAGAGTCCTTTGATCCCAGTACCTGAAACAGAGAGGAAATCATCCACCGAAGTGATGTCGTCAACAGCTTCAGTGAGAACCCGCACCTGTTTCTCCCACTGATCTTTAAAGACATCCATGTTGTCCTGTGCTACTTTGCTCTGGGGTCTGGCAGCCAACGTGAGCGCAGCATTTATTACCTGTTGTTCAAAATCATTTGTTACACAAGGGAAAGAACAAACAGACTGTTGAACCACAGCATTACACCCCAGTCTCGGGATATGAATGTATTTTTCACAGGTCATGAAAAGCAGGCAACAGTGTAATGTTAAGGCTATAATCTTCATCTAGGCTGTTTTTCCTGTCTCAGCTAATTAATGTTTTTAATGCCAAAAGAGTTCTTGAGTGCTTTTTAGCAGGAATCTTACTTACCTGTGGGCACAGACTATCAATCTGCGTTGCTGCCATACGGACTAACTTCACGCCTTCCTCATTATTCGAGATCGAACAGGCCAGATTTGCAACCTGCAATGAAATCAGCAGAATGGGAATCAAAGTTTAGGCAAGCGGTCCATTTTATTCCTTTCTCTCTTCTTCTTGAACCCTGCCTAGAATGAAAGAATTGTATACAAGAGGAATGATACCACATCTTCTATGCTGGTGAGCAGAAACCCATGTAGATTAGTTCCTTACTAGCCATATTAATTTGATTTTTTTCAAAATCTTCCCTGTCAAGTGTTTCACATCCTCCTTTATAGCTTGAAAATCTCCTGAGGAGTTATGTAGAGGATGCAGAGCATCCAGACACTCATCTATACATTTCCTTCTCTCAGTTTCTTTTTCCCTTTATGAATCATGTCCATTATTAATACTAGTAATCAGGCTCATCCGTACACTCTGAACTTTGCAAAATGAAGAATCTTTAATGCCTTAACACCTGAAAGTGTGCTTTTTCACTGATAAACAACACTCTGATACCTTCACTTATACTGGGAAGTTACATATTTCTCAATATATCTTCATTGTTTCAGGTTCTGGTGGTTTTATGCATGTTAAAATCATTTTAATTCTCAGGTGAACCTCTCTATTTTTACATGATTGTCTGCTGCAGATAAAAATGTCCATTAGCAAGAATATCATAACTTGGTCATGTGAAATGTCGCTTTTGAAAGCCTCATTCTGTGACATATCCCTGAATATCTCACTCAAAGATGTAGGTATCTACATGTGCTTACTCTGGAACAGCCTTGGGAAGTCTGAGCCTTACAAGACTGGAGGCTGCTTGGATAAGATAAGACAAGGGAGACTTAGAAAGACACCTGGATGACATCTAGCAATCAGACCTCCAGACACTGCAAAGCTGCATCGCTGTGGCTTGGATGCAAGTGGCAGAGAATGTTCTTCCAGCTCATACAGTGCTGCTTGTAATATATCCATTCCCAAAAGATTTGTGCCAAGTCCATGAACTGCCATGGGTTTTCCAAACAGTAACTCATGTCATAGTGCACATAATTAAGCTCATCGGGGATATTTAAATCATAAAGGTACATTCTGCGATGGGGGAATACAAGATATTCTTTTTAATCAACCAAAAGTGTGGCTCTTGATCCTAATCTACATTAAAACAAATTATACAATTTTAAATATGCTTCCTTGATATTATTCACTGTGCCTGAAGGCATAACTATTAGTTGGAAATGATTCATGAATTAGTTCAAATACCCCCATCTTTCTAATTTTCCTCCAGTCTTCTCTTGTGGTATTAATCTGTTCTCATCTCCAGTGCACATCGCCACATTAGCCCTGGTCCATCTGTTCTGCATAGAACCTATTTCACTTCACAGTTATGTAGAACGTGGTTTGCATGTATCACAGTGCCAAAGCCCAGGGAAGAAAAGAACCTAAGGCTTCAAAGAGTCTTGCAGGCATTTCCTAGTCAAGGTTTTATCATAATGTTGTGAGTTTTATTTTCATTTCATGGTGAGACAAAAGAGTTAGTCTGTTTGTTAACAGCCTTACAGCACTCATGTCAAAAAACACTCTCCTAAGCTGATATCTTCCAATTAATTTACCATTTTCCCTAGTATTTTCTTTGCACACATCAAACAGCCCACTTTAATCTTCATGAGAAACAAAAGCTAAGCAGGATAATAATTAGAATGCATTAACATGAGTGGAAATTACAGACCTTAAACACTAGCAAATGGTAATAAGTTCAGCAAAAGCCATCTTCCTCTATTTTAAATAAGTGGTTTTTCAGATTGCCCTTTCATTTTGTGATTATCATGAGGAAAATCTTTCCTAAGGCTTCAGATGCAGGATATCTCTTACTCTTTCTCATACAGTAGTGAGATTATGTGGCTGGAAGGGGCTGGGTGTCATGAAATGGCAATCTAACTATTAAGCAGGTCTGCAAGTTCTTTTGGAAGAAAAAAAATCACTGAAATTTCCTTCTCTGCCTCTGTTAATTACTCTTTGAATAGAATCTGATGAGATGATAGCAGAATATTGTGAAGTTTCCTGGTTTTCCAGGGACATAACCACAGGAAACATTTTCTCCTCTTGTAAAATAATTCAGAGTTCAGAACAATGTTTTGGATGTTACTATCAATAGAGAATGAGTACTAATGTAATCTATGGCTACATTAAATATGCATCACAAGAACATTACAGTTACCTGTTTAAAAACTAAGATACTTATTATGTATAACTCGAATCTAAACAGGTGTTGTGATATATTTCAAGTCTTGCATAAATATAGCCCTGTATCATCAGCAGTCAGAAAGCAAAGCTACTTTCACAATTCAGCAGAGTATGCCAGCCTGTACCATGGGAAGATCTGATTATGTCAAATAATCATAGTCACATGAAAATTCTACAAAGGTAGATGCAATCTGGATAAAATTGAATTTAACAGTACAAATCCGAAATAGCATGACTTTACCCAAAATGTATTTTTAAAGCATGGCAAGACACGTTTTAATGCCCACATTTCAGTGCCATCATACAAGCATGGATCCGTGAAACAATCCAAGTTTTAAGTGCACCCAATCATCAAACACAACACTGCTTAATTATTTTGATTGACATCATTATCAAATACACAATCAAGTAAACATCAATTAAGATTCTTGGCTTAGTTGATAGAAACTGTGAGATAATTCAACTTTAGCCTACTATAAATTTAGCCTACTATAAATTCAGCGACTTCAGATATCTTTCCTACCTAAAACTATGGCCTAAAAAGCTTAGATCCAATTTCACCCCACTTAGCTGATATATTTTGGTTAGGTACCAAACTAATCTCTTTGGATAATGAATAAAAAAAGAGGAAGGCACTTCCAGAGACTGTTTCAGGTGTTTGCTTGACTATCTCATCCTCTAGATGTGTCTAGTTTATTAAACTTAGATTTTAGTTGGCCCTGGTTATTGTTGATGAAGGTATTACTGAAATAACAGATGTTTTAATTGTGCATTATAGAATCATAGAATAGTTACCTATTTTGCATGTGCATATTTAATACAATGTGCTTTGCAGGAACCCACACTCTTCAAGGTTGGGAATTTATTTCATATGCCACTCTGGAGCTGGATGAAGCAGATAGCTTGGAAAGGAAAATAAAAAGGCTGCATGCTACTGTAGCTGCCAATTTGCTCAGACTTTGATTTGACAGCCTTTACCTTTATGCTCCAAGTGCTCTGCCTCCACCAAAGCATTGAAGAGGAAGTTTCATAAGAGGCTGTGGAAGCGACCAGGTAATTAACTTTTCTTTCTTCTGTTTACCAAGTTCCTTGAGCACACAGAACTTCAGTTTGTATGAAGATCAATGAGAACTGACTGAAGAGTATTTATATGAATGAAAACATTTTAAATACCAAAATCAATGAACTGTGAATCACCCTTGAAATGCATGGAGAACTTAATAACACTGAAACTGCTGTGTAGATAAACATTATTGTCTAGAATGTCAGGTCTGCTAAGTAACTCTTATACAATCAAAACAATTGCTAAACACCTTAAACCTGTCCTGCAAGAGGATGGAAAAGTAATGAGCAAGAAAATAAATACTCTGGCTTCAGTGATGCTTTATTTTTCTGCAACCACAAAGCTTTTGAACCAATACCAGAACTGAGGAGGTGAAAAAGCTTGTACCAGCTCCTTTGGATTAATTTCCTAACATTGGCACTGAAAGCCCAAGATGCGATTCTACACTTTGCTAGGTATCTATCTTAAACCATGCAAATAATTCCATCAGTTTCAATTATTCAAAACATATGCAGGATCAGCCCCAATAAAATGCATTTGCCTGTATTTGGTTATATTTCAGCCTCAAGCAGTTTTCTGCTGTACAGCAGATGGAGGTGGGGAAGGGCTTTGCTTCTAATGCAAATTTTGACTACCATTGTAGTAAGGACATACTAACGATAGAATTTATCTAAAGATATATTTATATGGTAGCTGGACATGTAAGTATTGTATGGATATGCAATGCCTACACTAGTTTTTTGCTAGGTAGCAAATGAAGCATGGATTAGGATTTTTTCAATGCATCGCTTTTTGCCACATATACTACTTACAACAGGAAACTTTTATTTCTGCCATAGAGTTGCACCCCAATTTATAAAAGCTAATCAAAATCTTTCATGCCGATTTACTCAGAAGGTGCAGTTACCTTTTGGTGTGTTTTTAAACTAGGAATGCTTCCAATTCTGACTCGAGCTTTTTGTATTATTAAAGATAACTATGAGTAAAAAATATAGTGTCCTCTTGTTCAGACTTAAGTTCAAATACTGAACATGGCCGCTCTGAATTAAATGTAGATGAAAAGGTCCATACAAGAAACCTATTGTTTAGAGCAAAAAATGTGAACGAAAGGAGGAAAGGGGGAGGAGGAAGGAGCAGTATATGCTCTAGCAAAGGAGCAATAGCAACACAAAGGCTTGCAGAATATTACAGCTAATGTATATATTCTATTCCCCAATCATCATAATTTCCTTAGAAGAAATAACACACAAAAAGCCCTACACAAATTTTCCCCAAAGTTTCCCCAAACATTTAACCATTCTAAGTTAAAGAATGCAATCCATTGATATATTGGGTTTGTGTCTATTTTGCAACTATATTTTCTATTTTATTCTAAATACATATCCTATGATTCTATGAATATGTTTTCCTTTTTACTTTTGTTATATGTATTTCCTATTTATGTCATTTCTTTTTCCATTGCAATTAACAGATGGAAATATTAGGAAGTAGAAAATTTACAGCAAGTTATTCTAGGTTTTACGGAAATAAAGAATAACATAAACAAACCTAAGATACCTTAAAACTTACTTGTCTACACCACATGTTTAAGAAACTGAAACTTTCTGAGTTATTCTGCTTGAGTTGAAAGTGGTTTAAGTCAGAACCTTCTGTAACATGCACAGTGGACTAAAGCCAAGTCAGTTACTGTGTTTCAGCTGATGAGTGGTAACTTGCTGAACTGTGGTATCTTAGCTCTTTGTAATTATTTATCTATCCCCTTAGTAATTTATCCAGATGTTGTTACAAATGGTTCAAAGTTTGGACATATATTAATATCAATACTGCTGTAGACAGCCCAGTGATATTCATGGAGCTGCAAGTAAGAGCTTTTCTAAAGGAGAGCACAGAATTGAAGCAAAGTTACCCAAGATCTTCAACTTGTTTATCCTCACTCTATTCACTCAAGCATTATATTATGAGCAAAACTCTATTTATCACCAGACAGAATGTTTTTGCACATACATAAACAAGTGCCAAAAATCTAAATGTCACTGAGAGTACATATTGCTCTTCCTCTTCACGCACCGCAGTGCCAATTTGTACTACCATGAAAATATTAGACCTTGGTCTCTTTCTCAGTATCTATTCCATATGGCATGGGGGCAACCTCATACTGGATAACACTGAAAATTTCCCCTCATTTATATTAGCCAGTCACATAGTTTTGTCTTAATAAGAGATGCATTTTTAAAGGTTGTTCACGTGTACATACATTCACATGTGTTAAAAAGTCTAACTGTATACACAGCAGTAAAAGAAAGGCATTGCTTTTGTAAATTACTGATGATCTGACTTACTGAATTTGACATTTGCTCTGAAGAATTTTAATACCAAACCCTGAACATATCTAATATAAACTGTTCAGACATTTACGATAGGTAGCAGTAACATCAGCACATTAGAAAGCTACAGAGAATTTTAAGCACAACAGTTGAATGCTTTATTTCATGTCTTATGTGATGCCCACTGAACCTATGTGAAACTTTTTACTTCTCAAAAGGTCAACAGCATATTTGCTCATACTTACTGCAGGAATAAGGCTTTTCTGCTCAAACTTCCTCAGACTTCCCCCATATCAGATCTACTTAAAAGAGCTTTAAGTTATTTCTGCTTTTGGTAAAGTTCAGAGTGTGACTTAAATGCAGTGAGTCTTAGACTGAGATTTTTGAAAGAAACTTAAGTGTTAGAGGCTTAACGTGTACTGAAAGCTCAGGTCAAGATGCAAAAATCCCAGCTTTGGACAATTTCAGGGAAGTGTTGTTTACGCAGTCTGTATCTGCCCCATTTTCTGGGACATGCCATAATTACTGCCTATAGGATGGAACAGAAGTGGAAACAAAAAGGAAACACCTTGAAAAATCCTTCTACTTTCTTGTGTTCATAACTAAAATACATTGGTTCATGTTGAATTCCAGAGGTGCCAGTAAAGAACACAAGAGTATTGTATTATGTCCAATCCTTTAATACAGACAATAATAATGACTTTAAACATGAATAGAAAAAAGATATTTGCTAGGAGTAATTACTGACTGTTCTTTAGGCTCAGAGCTGTTCCAGTTACCACACATGAAGACCAATCTCACAATTAAAAGTCTAGGCACAAATCTGTCATGGTTTCTCTGTTCTACTGTATCTATAAATAGCTTGAAATTAAAGGACTTTGGAAAAGCAGGCGTGAATGTTACTTCCCAGAGCTGAAATCAATAGGAATGCTTTCTGCTTTGACAGAAAACTCCCTTAGGAATTACAGATGATTGTCCTTTGTTTTCATAAGGTGCATTTCTGTGCCATTCAACTAGAGCACAATTAGCTGACAGTCAGTAGTAGTGGGGAACCCATATGCTGCTCGGCTGCCCAGCAGGGAGGGAGATGAGGACAGCAGAAAGACTTCTCTCATGAGGTTCATTCCCAAAAGAGTCTGGAAGTGCAGTGGGGCATCCAGCTTCAGACAGATGGGATCCGTCCCTTCAATGATTTGCTCACTCATCAATGCAACTTCTCAGTTTTCTCTCTATACATGTGCATCCATTGCTGAAGAAATAAACAGCAAGCAGCTACCATAAACTGAGAAAAAGAGCAGAACTTAGTCTCAAGAATGTAGTTACAACCAGACTTCTACTTTGATTTAACACCTCTTGAGCAATATAGAATTGCACTGATGAAATGCAAGTCTTTCTCCTATAAGAAAGCAGCTTATAAAGCTGTAGGGGATCTGCTCTTTATTTCCCATCTATTGAGGTGGGCCATGAAGCAGATACCCTTTTGTTCTCCAGTGATCCATCTCAGTGCTCCAGTGACACACCTCCAGTGACCCATCTCAGTGCTCTTTCACCTCTGTTAGAAGGATACGGTTACTTTTCTATTTAATTTGACCATAGGAAAAGGCTTTCTTACACCATTCTTCCATACCTGGTCTGGTCATACTGAAAAAACAAAGAATAGTACAGCAGAGCACCAAAAAACTATAACAACACCTTTGAAATATCAGACAACAGAAGCTTTAACCAACAGTAGNTATACCTGGTCTGGTCATACTGAAAAAACAAATAGTACAGCAGAGCACCAAAAAACTATAACAACACCTTTGAAATATCAGACAACAGAAGCTTTAACCAACAGTAGCAGTTATGCCCCAAAGCATGCAAAAAAACAGCCAAAAGAATTTGTTCCAGTATACCAACAAATGAGGAAGGAATTCAGGGTATTTGTGTATTAATTCTTTCTGGTCAATCTGCAATCAAGGCAATGGCTATTAAAACTCATAATGAATTATGAACAATGTATACTGAAATACTCAAGGGGCAAGAGGAACTTGGTGTCCTATGGAAACAAGATTTACAAGACTGCAATGTGTATGATTTGATCCCATAAAGCAATTTTGACAACATACCTCTGGCAGTGCTATAATTAATATATATTAATGGCAAGTAGCTACTAAAGTGATCCATCTATCTAATAACAGTCCACTTTTTTGGCAAACTAGTCAATGACCCTGGAACAGGGGTGCATCCCTGACTGGGTTGTGATAATTAAATGTTATATTATCAGGAAGCTGTATCTTGACAGTTGTTGAAGATAAGCAGGGGATTGTGGTAAGAACTCAACAAATTTCATGCTAGTAATAGAAGCACTGAAGATATTAACACAGTGTGATATTTGACACCCCAGGTGTAACGAAATGACTAATTATTGATCCCTAAAGAAACATAACTTGTGAGTCAGATAGAACCAATTTTAGTTAGGTAACCAATGAGAACTTAACAATGAATGCAAAGAATAACAAGAAAGGCTTCTACAGATATGTCAGCCACAAAAGGAAGGTCAAAGACTATGTACCTCTTATGAACAAGACTGGCAAACTGGTAACAACGGGCAAGGAGAAGACTAAGAAAGTAAATGACTTTTTTGCCTCAGCCTTCATGAAGTCTTCACACACCTTTTAAGTGGGTGGAATACAAGGCAGGGACTGGGGGAGCAAAGTCCCTCCCACTGTAAGAGAAGATCAGGTTTGTGACCACCCAAAGAACATCAATATACATAAGTCTATGGGACCTCATAAGATGCATCCCAGAGTCCTGAGCTAACTGGCTGATGTAATTGCCAACCCATGGTGTTTGAAAAGTTGTAGTCACCAGGTGAAGTCCCTAGTGACTGAAGAAAAGGAAACATTGCATCCACGGACCCTAGGAACTACCAACCTGTCAGCCATACATCTGTAGCTGGGAAGATCATGGAATGGATCCTCCTAGAAACTATGCAAAGGCACATGGAGGACAGTGAGATGATTCAAGACAGTCAGCATAGCTTCACTGAGATAGATGCCCCATCCCTGGAACCATTTAGGATCAATTTGGATGGGGCACTGAACAACCTGATCTAGTTGAACATTCCCCTACTTACTGCAGGGAGCTGGAACTACATGACGTTGAAGGTCCCTTCCAACCCAAATCATTCTATAATTGTAGGAATTTTAAGACTGAAGTTGTGCAGATAAAGGAAGAATTGTATAATCATCTACTACAACTCCTACAATGATTGATAGCAAATCTGGAGACATCTTTAAATTCTATATATAAGTATACAACAGTAGCAACTTGTTCACATGAAAACCCTGAAATCTGAGTATCCAGAACTAGTCAGTCTGCTATCCTGCATTGCTATCTATGTAAATATTATTTATTACCATTAAGGGGAAATGTACCTTTAGTGCTTGTGCTTTATCCATGACCCTGCCTTTGAGGCGAAGTTAAGATTTGTGACCAATGTGCTGGGTATCCCCTAAATTACATAAAAGTCCACATCTGTGTCAAGATGAATGTCCCCCCTGAGGGAAAATTCAACTTTTTACTTTATTTGGCCTACTTGACAGACTGAAAGCACTAGTCAGCATGATCATTGATTCAGCTATAGCTCATGATGCATTTATTCAGCCACAAGAGGAAACAGAGATAGGAAACATGGAAGGAAGCTTTGAATACAAGATGAGGAAATTAATGGGGATGAAAGAATAGGGGCATAGGTGGAAACTGGTGACACTACAAAAGTAGAAATGTGATAATGAAAAACATGAGCCCTTGCTTTTTTCTTGCAATGCTTACAAGGTTATTTACTGAACATCTGCTACCTAAACACATTCAATGCTAAGGTGAGTTACANGGTGGAAACTGGTGACACTACAAAAGTAGAAATGTGATACACCTTCACAGAAACTGGAGTTAAAACTGCAGGTATTGCATAAGAAGGAAGATTGCTATTGTCAAAGAAATCTGACATTATCATGGCAAAGTGCATGTAGAATACACATTTTTATTATTATTTATATATATTTTTTAAGAAATGAAGATTTATTATTCCTTTGCTCATGAACAAGGCATTGTAAAATACTATGATTGCCTTCATAGGGGTACGTGAAGAGATTTTTCCTTGGAGTAATATTTTAAAGGCTTACAAAGTCACATTCAGAGGAAGACTGATTTTATAAGCATCCAATTTTTGTGCAATAATAGTCTACAAAACGTTTTCACAAGAATTTAGTACTGGTTCAACAGTAATGCAAAATGATGTCATCTGCCCAGAACCAGAATGTGTAGACAAGGCAACAGAATGAGATGTTCCCTTTTCTATTCCTCCTGTCAGTATGCTTTAACCTGGGAATGAAGAGCTCATATTGGCTTGAAACATCATTTAGTTTATTCATCTGCTTAGTAGCTCTTTTTCCTGCTAATATATCCCATTTTCTGTAGGAAAAGCCATATTTATGATGATTAATTTTATGATGTGAGCGTCTGATACCAAGAAAAAAAGACCTGGAGTACTTAACAGAAAAAAAGATGTGGCTATAGGAGGTCTTTTTCCATTTCTGTATTATAAAATATTAGTCAGACAGTTATCTTACTCCTTCCTTTCTGTCCTACCACTTTTAGTGGCATACTTTTAGTATGACCAGAAACAAGATGACTTACAAAGAGCTGTTTAACAGCAGCTGCATTTATACCAGTAACCTAACCACAGACCTGAGAACTCGAACACGCTTTTCACCTTTTTCAACTGTAAACATAATCCTTAGCAGAGTTTTAGCCTGAGCTACCTCATGATTTCTCTTATATCTGTTAAAAAGATGCGGACAAAAGAGATGGCACTGAGAAACCTTACATCTTGATCTGTTCTACCAGGTAAGTAAAGGACAATGAAGTGAGAAAATGATGCATTTATATTTAGTTATTTCTCCTGCTCTGAAAGGGGAATACATAAAAAAAAAAAAAAAAAAATTTTTTCAATGTGCTGGAATTCATATAATCAAGTTATATTTTCTCCTAATTTAAGATGCCTTTCTTTAAAAGAATTTTGGTTTTGTTATAGCACTAATAAAAATGTGGATATTTTCATCTGACTTAGAAACCCAATCATATGGTTTATTTGATTAAAACCTGTTACATTCTGAGTCAGTCTTACATTTTATCCAGTTCTCACATGTCTGCAGTTCTATGCATGAAAGCTGATGACCTTCTCAAAGGATCATCATTAGCTCAAATATCCAAAGCCATTTGAACAAACCCCAGATTATTTCTGGTGTATTAGAGTGCTGTTTCTGGCTTTTTCTTTGACTCCTCAAAAAAAAAAAACCCAAGTAAACTTCATATGAATGCAGCTCACACACAAATTCTTCTAATAATGAGGCTTTATATCAAGAGCTTTTCATATGACTTTTAGCATTAAAAAATAAAATGGGAACAAACATATATCTAAGAAATCAAAACTGACATTAAACTCTAAATGGAACTGCAGACAGAGATCTTTAATTTGCTGTGCCTTGATTTATGGGCCTCTTGGCATGCAGAGATGAGTATTAGTCCACTGTCTCTGCTATTACATTTAATGGCAGTATCAGTATGCTTTTGGGATCTTTTAAAACTGGTAGTTCAAAGTCTGTGGCCAGTGGGTCCATGATAAAGCTGCAGTCTTTCCACAGGTTAATTTTAATAATTTTTTTAAATCTTTTGATCAATTTGATTCAAAGTAACAGATAAATCTCAGTGAACATTAAATTCCTAAAGTTTCAATGAAAACAAGCAACTGTTCTGAGGACACAAGCTCTTAATGGCTCACTGAACAATGAGTTTACCCGAGGGGCTGCATTGAGGCATCTGAGTAGGTGAGAGACTTCCTGAATTCTGTGGGAAAAGCTTCAGCTGGATCTGATACTTGACCACAAAATGAAAATCTCTAAGAAACCAGGATTCATAATTCCTAGTGTTTACAGAGCTGCTTGTTTAATAAAAGATTACTCCTGCCTACAAAACTACAGCAAGAGTCACACACCTGAAAAACCTTTAACTAGGCAGTGGGAGAGTTACTGTGTTTCTGAGATTGGTAATAAGAAGACAGGTTTGGAGTAAGAAGGTGTTTTAGCAGGCTTTTTTTTATAGGGACGCCCAGCCTTTGTAGCATGTTGATACTAACACTTTTAGTATCACACTGGACATGTGAAATGCCCGGTTGGACTGAGCAGTTCTGGCACTTTGATTTCTTGTTCCTGTAAGAAATCCTTCAGTAAGTCGCCTTTATAATTAGCCACAAGTGAATGAATGAATTATGGGAGTAGATTTTTTTCCTCAGTGTTAATTGGGAAGCTATAACATTACAGGTCATCATTCAGTTTTCCAACACCTGTCTTCAGATTAAATGATTTCTGAGATATCCTTAAACAGGAAAAAAGTGAATATAGGAAATGCAAAGACACATACAGTAAAAAAATACAGCATTATTAAGTCTCTTCTTAGGCCCTTGCCATGTTCTTTTGAGAAGCAGTAACTGCATCCATGGATATGTCCAAATAAGATGATGGATGCTAACTTTTCTTTCTGCTCTCATGAGACCTCACCTGGAGCATTGTGTGCAGTTCTGGCGTCCTCAACATAAAAAGGACATGGAGCTGTTGGAACAAGTCCAGAGAAGGCCACAAGGATGATCAGGGGCTGGAGCATCTCCCGTATGAAAACAGGCTGAGAAAGTTGGAACTATTCATCCTGGAGAAGAGAAGGCTGCATGGAGACCTCATAACAGCCTCCAGTATCTGAAGGGGGCCTATAGGGATGCTGCAGAGGGACTCTTCTTTAGGAACTGCAGTGACAGGGCAAGGGGTAATGGGTTCAAACTTAAACAGGGGAGGTTTAGATTGGATCTAAGGAAGAAATTCTTTCCTGTTAGGGTGGTGAGATGCTGGAATGGGTCGCCCAGGGAGGTTGTGAGTGCTCCATCGCTGGCAGTGTTCAAGGCTAGGTTAGATGAAGCATTGGGTGCCATGGTTTATTGTGGGGTGTCCCTGGTTATGGCAGGGGGGTTGGAACTGGATGATCTTGAGGTCCTTTCCAACCCTAACTATTCAATGATTCTATGATTAACCCATAGATTGCCTATCAGATGGGGAATATCTCTTCCCTATGTTCTTGTTTAGTAGTAGGCAAAACAAGTTTCTTTTAATATAGAGAACAGTCTGGCTAAATTTGATTAGTTTTGTCAGGAGACTGGATACCACAGGAACATCCAGTTCACTACACCAATATTAATATAACATTACTATGAGTCATTAACATTTGAGCTAAAAGAAATTTGACAGATGATGATCCTATCAGAAGGCAGGATAAGCTGTACCTAAACTATTCCTGACAGATGTTTGTTTCACTTAGTCTCACTGGTCTACATTGATACCAGTTGTATGGATTTCTATTCCTGTATATGAAACATTAAATTAGGGAAAAAAAATAACAATAGTGTGTGACGAGGTGAGATTTACCAGAGCAACTGCAACAAGTCTTCACTAATCTGCATTCAGGGCCCATTCAAATACATATTAAGAGATTGAGTAATGACAGCAAGAGGAAAAACAAACTGAGAAGCCTAACAAACCCTCATTTTTCTTTCCTCTGCATGTTTCTCCTTTGCAGACTCACTGTTAGCTAAAATCTGAATCTGAGCTATTACACTTTGTGAATAAAGAGAACAGAGAAAAAAAACACTTTTCTACTGCACAGCAGTAAGGGTATTTGCCATTAGATCTATCTACATGCTTATAGTAAATTGACAGAACTTTAAAGATCCTTAAAAAACACAAACTAAACAACTCTTATAATAGGATCTACAGAGAAGCTTCATATATCAGTGTAGGTGACATATTTAGCTAAAAGAGATTTTGACATCCTTTCATACCATCTTTTTTGCATGTGCATTTCTGTGCTTGAAGCACTACTGGAGAGGATTATTGGTTGAGTCTAAACAATTCATCTTGTAAATTAGATTTCCACATATTTCCCAGGCTCTTATGATATCTTTATGCACTTGGAAGACCGAAAGATAAAAAGCTATCAAAACATATCTTTGAAGGATTTGCCTTTCTCTGACAAGTTATGTTCAGAACAGGCTTAATGCATGGTTATTGCTGTCTCTACTCAGATGTTTGTAGTATCTTAGACTCCCTGAATAATGCAAATATCATAATGATAAAATTTTTGTCACTACTTGAGTTATTTAAAATGGACCTTGGTTAACTCAATTCTACTTATTTGAAAGCCAGTCCCTGTTCTCATGGTGAGAAAAACCAACAGAAGGCCTGAACGCATTAAATGTTAGCAAATTTTAAATGTAAATTCTTTAAATTCTATGTGTGAGAGTAAGAGACAGAGGGGGTTCAAGTGCAGCTATAAACAGAAATGATTAAGCACTTACAGTACAGAACTGCAGATCGCATTCAACATCTCGCTCAATACATAATTCTCAAGTAGAAATACAAAACTCATCAACCTTTTCATTCAATTCATCCAATGAGACAAAGCTGAGGATCTCCACCTGATGTACAGCAGCTTTGTTCCATTTCAGCAAAGTTTCAGTGATTTACAGCAGCCTTGGCTCATATAACACACTCTTTGGTCAATAAATTGTAGCTTTGACAAACTAAGGTAAAAATGAGTTCCACAATCAATCCACTGGCGATACACAAATGGCAGTAAATGTTGCTCTGTTGCCACTTCTCTGTATGTACAATGACACTCTAGAAAAGTTTACAGGACTCTGTAGAATTCATTGTAGTGCCAGGCCATGTACAAGAGGAGCCAAATATAAAAGGATTTTCTAAATGTGGCAAATGATCACAAAAGCTTTTCTTTCATCAGCATCAAGAAGACACAATAGGTTGACCAAAGAATGTGCTGTAGTCTCTATCAAAAAAGGTATATATCATTGCTATCAGATATCAAGTTATGTATTACAAAAAATACATTGTTCCTATACCCTTTTATTCTTGTAAACCACATCTTTTTAATGGTTAATTCATTATGAATTCACTGAACAGACATCAGCATATATTTATACTACTAAAAACTGGAATTTATTCATCTAGCTGTACATTGGGATTTGTTTGGTTATTGTGGGTCAGTGAACATGTAACACAGTTTTATAAACTGATATTGAATAGGAAGAAACTGCATTGGAATGAAGCCAGAATAACAATAAGCTGAAAAGTCAGGTGAGCATTTCTTGCTTCAGCTGCTCCATGCACTGTCAGGAAGCTCATGCCTTTATTTTTTGTTTAATTATTATTATTTTTAAATCCTTACTTTTCTCCATTCCAATTTTTATTTAGCTCTTTAAACACCTTGACAGCTGCTATGATGACAGCCCCCTGCCAGCTAAAGGGGCAGAAATGGCACGAGTGGTCTGACTGTGTGACTGAACGAAGCATGTGGTAGGGTGTTGTCCCAGAGACAGCAATTTCCAATTGGAAACATGTTGCAACTTTTCAGAGCTAAAAGCTTTTAATACTACTTTTAGTTGTGTCTTTCAACAAAAATTAGAAATTGCTATTAAATTTTTTTTCTTTCTATATATTTGTTATTATATGGTCCAGTTTCAGCAGAATTGATTCTGATTGACATCAGTGTGAACGACAAGAAAAAAGACCTCAGTAGTTTGAGGGTAATAGCCATTGAAAATATGTTTTTGACTATACTGGAGGAAACCAGTTCCATTTCCAATGCAAACCTGCCCCAGGCAGTTCCCATCTCAGAAACTACCTTTTCTGAAGGACAAATAGGCTGCAATATTATTACCTCCTATCTATTACACTTATATTACTCTGTAGTCTTAAGAAACACATCAAGAAACTATGCAAAATAATACAGTATTATGTAGCAACATGAGAGTGCCATTCACATTTGGTAGTGAATAGCTTGTACAGAAAAGGCCAGGTTGGACAGGGCCTTGAGTGACTTGGTTCAATGGAAGGTCTTTGCCCATCTCAGGGGGTCTGAAACCAGCTGATCTGAAGGTCCTCTCAAAGCCAAGCCACTCTAAAATGTCACTGTAGTGAATGTTCACCTGTTCTGTTAAAAGTACAAAAAACCTAGTATCACACAGACACAGATACGCTTGCAGTTTTTCAGGATTCAAATTCTGAAAAATTCAAAGAAAAAATATTTTTCAGTGTATTAATTTGGGCCAAAATTCCTAAATTTTATTTTCCTAGCAGTCAAAACCCAATATTAATAATGGCAAATGGACTTGAGCTGAGGATATTTCAATAGAACATATATTGAGAAAACACTGGTGAGTAAAGCTGATCTTAAGCACATTTTAGAAGTTCATAGAACAGCTGATTTTCATGTGTTACTCCCAGTATAGGCAAGCTTTCAATATGAGAAGGGAGCACAGAGGTGATTTACATTTAATACCTCGATCTCATTTCAAGAGAACAGCTTAAACACAAACACAGTCAAGTTGAAAGTCTTAATGTTCTACTTGAATTCACATGATTTATGGAAGGAGGAAAAAAATCCTACACGTTTTCAACAGGCTGAGAAATGCTCGTTTCATCTATATGGGTTGAAGGAACACAAATTCAAACAACAGGCACTCAAACTAACATTTATCACTCCAGCTGACATTTGACACTGACATTCAAACATTCCAGCTAAGAATAAATCTTCTCTTGAAAAACCCAGAATATGAAATAGGGCAGATACTACATTCATCTATACTGGCATAATTAGACATACTGGGCTGAACTCATGTTCTTACTGCAGATATATGCAGTGGAATTGAAGCCCACCCTTCAGTCTTCAGGTAAATGCCAAATATGCTGCTGAGTGTGCTCAAGTGACAGTTCTATCTCTTAAGGAACACTGTGCAAGCTTGAATTAAGAAAAGATGGCCAAATATGCCAGTGCAAGCTTACAGTATTGTAATGAAAGGTTCCAAAGTATTTTGAAGCATTTTTCAGAATCACTCATTGGCTTTAGTGAGCTCTTCCTCATATTTCAGCTACACTCTTGTATTCCCAAATGGCTTATGGTAGAGTATGGCTTTTCCTCTTCGGTTAATTAATGGCTCTATTTTTCAAGGGGTGGCATTCTCTACTTTCCAATTCTTTATATATTCATCTTGATATATGTGAGGTGACCATTCTAAAGGCAAAAGGTGGCCTTGGCAGTGCTGGGGAACGTTTGGACTTGATTATCTTAAAGGTCTTTCCCAACCATGTTGATTCTAAGTGGAGAAAAGCAAAGCTCACAAAACCAATCTAACACACATAAAGAACTTGCTTTCCATACAAAAGCTAGTATATCAGACTAGAGGCTTTTATAAAGCACACTAAACATGGGTCAAGATACAACAAATACAAATACCGCAAGCTTGAAGCAGCTCCCAGAGAGTCTACTGTTTATAAGTTGTCTAGAGTTACTTGGCAGAATAGAAACTCTTTATTCCTTAAATAACTGCACAAACTCTTATTTTCCCCACACAAATTCTAAGGGAATCTCCTTCATTTATACAGTGAATAAGCCAATTAAAAAAGAATTCCTACCCAACCAAAATAATAACTATTCTATGAAATTTGAGAACAATTTGTGAGGATCTGTGGGACTAGAGGTTCTTCTCTAGATTGCTGGCACACAGGCTGCTTTCAAATTAACTAAGATAATCATCTTCCTTAAGATTCACTGATAGCACAGCTGCTGCTATCAAGCAGATTTCTTCTCTAACAAGCCAAAACTTCAAGAACACTGTAAAAAGGTAGGTAATGTATAATTAACTGGCTTAAATTTGGAGAGCATTTCAACTTATCAGTGATGTCTCAACTCTGCTTTACAGGGAATTTATCTTTTTTCTGTAATGAATACTCTCAAGTATTGACATGGACAAACCAGAGACAAAAAGTATAATAGCTTTTTGCTGCTATGCTGTTTTTTCCATGTGAGTTCAACATATCAGGTGGCTGTGAAGGGCTATGCAAGTTTGGAAAGGAGGAGCAGGGAGGGCTCAGCTTTTGTCTGTGATATTGCAAATTTGCAGCACAGTTGCTGTAGCTGATGGGTAACTTGTGAAGCCAAATGTTACTACTTTTCCTCAATTTATTTAACAAAATCTGGAAAAGCATTCTTAGTCAGGCTCTCAGATCTCAGCTAAGCTATTATAGCTTTCTACAGCAAAAGAAACAGCACTGGAGGTGAAAACTGGGTTCAAGAACTCAGAGCAAGTTTTAAGAAACTAACTTTACAGAATCTCAACCTGGTTTTGCTCTCAGAGGACAAGTGAGTGAACCAAGGAAAAAATCTCTGTACCAAAGCATTACACCTTATATTTTCCAGGAGATGAGACTGTATGTCCTTTCCCGTTCCACCTTCTCAACAACAGTGGTGTCTCCTTGATTTTGAATCAAGAATTCCCACCTTGGTACAACAACTTTATTTTTAGACTATTTCCATTCTTTACCTGAATGTGCACATAGCCACAGCTCTAACCTCTGTAGACAATGTCCAAACAACCAGGCTACAAAGCACTTCGACTTGCTGCCTTTGTACCAAAGTTTTAACTGTAACTAACCTTTAAGATTCAGTGAAAAAACAAGAGAAGGTTTTGTTCTGAACCCAAATACAGCAATTCTATATAATCCAGAACCTCCTGCAAACAGAATTTTAAATAAGACATGGTCGTTCTTTGGTAAAACTTAGGCTAATTCAGTTAAAATTGCTAATGCAAAGGATTGCTAATCAAAGCAATCCTACCTGTTCATTTATAATTTTGCATAATTCTTCATGTATATGTTCTTGTATTAAAACGCTACATAGTTAGGAAATGCTAACATTTATACTTTCTCTGATCACTATAACATTAACTTATTTATTTTTAACTAAAGATAACCCCTACCTTTACCATAAGTAAAATAACATTTTTACAGGATTTCCTTTCTATCTTGAAGTGATGACGTATTTCTGTTCTTTGACTTCCAAGGAAAAATAAGAACAATAAATGGCTTCCTTATAATGTTTTTTTTTTTTTTTTTTTTTTTTTTTTTTTTTAACTCTACTTATTTTATTTTTTTAAA